>JAHWFP010261622.1:2980-35742 GCA_023313725.1 Lithobius niger
CTACCAGAGGGCGGGCTACAAACTGCATTTCCTCCTCCCCCCCCCCATATCATTTTTGTTTAAAAGCCGAACAAACGGAAAACAAGCAAATACATACAGTATCCAGTACGCAGTTGAGATTTAAACGAGTACCGTAATTTGAAATATTTTCAGTTACAGTAAAAAACAATTTAGCGGGAATAGGGGAAAAGATCATTTTTGTTTTAAATCCTAAGACCTATGCAAATGTCTGTAAAATAGTTGCAGGCATTTAAAGCCATGTTGTTGAATTGGCTGGTTAGATGGACTTCAAACCAGTACATTTCGGACCCCCCCCCCCCCCCCCAACTTTTACCGAGACGGCAAAAGTCGGCAAAACTAAATCACCTGTGGGTCAGAGAAATTACACTGCCAATGTTTTTGCAAATTTTCTCTACAGATTTTTGTGTACAATTTAAAAATCGGAACTAAGTATTTCCGACAATCCGACTATTATTTTAGCATATTAACCGACTGTCCGACTAACTGCCGACATCTCTACGGTCGCTACGGCAGTTTTACCTTGTAATGTGCACGGTAAGGTTTAAATGAACCGACATCAATATGAGAAGGGTACCGGAACAAATTCTTCGTAAGGCAAACATCGTGATAACATGTTTCTTTACTGTTTAGTCCACGTGAAACCTTACTTATGTATTCAACCATTAGGCACGTCATAAAAGTTTAATGGTTGCTGAAACGACGTTACTGAAACGGCATCGCTATTTGTCTAAACCGGAAGAAGCGAACACTATCGTTATGCTATTACAGCTCCAGTTATCCAGTTATCATTCAGTTACGTGATCTATTTTGAAAGATTCAAATAGGTTCTTGTAGGCGATCTATTAAAAAAAATAAGGAAGTGTGCGGCTATGTAACTGAAAAAAATAATAGTCTGAAATTCGTCTGACATATCCAAGATAAATTTAAATATAAATTAAATATATTGTATAGCATTTTGCTTTTACAGTCTTAATTGGGGTGGCTGAGCAGTGTGAGAGCTTATCGTCGCCGAATGCAAAGCTAGGTTACTGGAAATGTTCAGCCGTTGGAAAGGAGATCTTGGAAAAGAGCAAGCCAGATCTGTTGAACAGAGAAAATGATACTTCATTAGTTATGGGATCTATTCTGGCTTTTCTGTAGGCCTCTTCTCTCACAGACTCTACTCTCTCCCCCCCCCCCCCCACCCTAGTCCTTCTAATTATTTTGGTTACTGTATTTGGAATAAGCTTTGTGCGTCGTCATTATGATCCAGAACTTCAATGAAAAGATGTCATGTTCTTTAAGCTCAATTAGCAGTTTACTAGTGATTCATTATAATGGGCCTGACTATCGTCGTATTGCTAACTTAATAGCCTCTTTAACTTATTTAAAGAACTTAACTTTTTAATTTGGAAATGGTCTTTAGCTAATTAATCAAAGAGAAATAAAATGGCCATATGCGTGTTCATCGATAATCATGTAGACCTAAAGGTCAGACTGAGCAGCAGTATTTTGTATGGATGATGCAAGATTAAAGTAAAAGTAAATTATCTGGACACACACTAGTGTGTTGCCATTCGTGCGTCATGATCTTACGTCATCCAGACGTAAATACGTGGTTAATTATTGTAGTGCTAAATTATCTGAGTGAATAGTTGTTTAAAAGGAGTCTCACTGACATACTATCATTAAAAGGACATTCCTCCCAGTCCATTTTTTTCGATTCTCCACATCAAGTACGGCCCCAAAGTTTTATTTACTTACCGTTAGTCAATCCCTAGCTAAACATCCGTTTTAAAATGTGGCGTTTAGGAAATTTTCTGCTGAATATTGGAGAACTTTATTTACTGCGGGACGCACGTGTATGATCCTTTGCGCGCTTACAATAACCATAACGTTTCATCTCTGTGTGTGCATGTTCTAACACCGTACATGGACACCGTACTGACTAGGGGTAAAGAAGTCGTTATGGTTGAGGAAGGTAATGATTTGTTTGGCGACTATTTTTTCCATGCGTTTTGCGTTAGGGTTACTACCATCGCAAGCTTTATGTAGTGGGGTGACGTTAGCAGTGAGCCAGATATGAGGAAGGGTTGATTCAATGAATGATTTCTGGAAAATCACGGTAACACTCTCAGTAATGACATTAGTCAGTTCCTTCAAAATCTTTGGGTGGAGTCCATTAGGTCCAGGAGAGGAGTGTTCTTTTATGGTGGAAAGAACATGTCTGACTTCTTCAGTGGTGAAGGACACGTTTGCGAGGACGTTACCGTTGAGATTGCTGTTACAAATGGTAACAGAGGGAAGCTTGTTAGTTTTAAAGACAGAGCAGAAGTGAGAGTTGAGAGCTTTTTTCATTGTGCTTTTTCTTCCCTCGCTTTTTCTCGTTTTTTGTTTGTTTTACTATTGGCTGCTTTTTACATTTTTATTTCCCAGGCGCAAAATTCTTTGGAAAAATTTGTCCATACTCCACTGCCTTTCGGATTTTTTTCCCCTGCGGATCCCCCCCCCCCCAAACACACACACACACACACATTGTTTGTTGTATAGAGACTACGGTAAAAAATAGAACAAACAAATAAAAAACATGGCCTATAAGTTTACTTTTTAAGTTTTAATTCATTGGGAAGACACAAAAGTTTAACCATGCCCCATGTTTCGTCATTTAATCCAATATAATTTTTTTTTAATTGACCATTTCTTGGAATATTTGTGGCAAAGTATTTGACCCATCCCATCACCAAAAACGTGTCACTATCAAATTCGTTTACCGTAGCGAGCCCTCACTTCGTCGACCGCACGACCGTAGCCATTCTGTGCCCGCACTTTGTTGCGTTCGTTCAAAGGCACTCCTTTCTGCCACCTGAAATAGCGCCTAATCGGCCGTATTAGCTCCTACAAATTATAGTGGATTTGTTCAAGTGATCCGCACTGACCAATCTCGTGGCACGAGTGCGACGTCAAAGCGCCAGAAAATAGAGTGGATTCTATTTACCGGCGCTTCGCGTTGACAGGGAAATGAGGTCAGTGCGCAATGAGTTTGTTGCTGTTTCGTCCACCCACACGGGGCGGTATAGAGACGTGGGGAAGCGCGCGCTACTAACGCGCGTTGTTGTGGCGGGGGATTGTTGCGTCGTCCGTGGAACTACACGGGGCGTCATGAAAAAACGTCGGAACGCAGCGCGCATTAAGAAAAGCGCGGGCGCACGCGTCAAAAGCACCCCATGTACGGAGGATGCGTTCCACTTTAACGCGCTCTTTTGTCACCATCTAGCTTTCTGCAGCTAAAAATATCGTCGCTTTCTCTGCTTAGTTCAACATGGCGGCCCCCAATGCAGTGGAAGAGCTGAAACTTTCCTGCTCCGATTGCCGTATTTAGCGAGTAACAGTGGATCCTGAAGAGATAAATTCTTGACCAAATAGCCGAACCAAAGTAAAAGTAAAAATAAATAAATTAGAACAAGTATTTAATTTTACTGGATATGCCTTCATACTGTACTCTGTAAACGCACTTTTACGAATCCACTTCAGGAAAAAGAATACCCAATACAATACAAACAAGTCCACAAACAATTTCGAGTGAGAAAAAATAGCGTTACTCATTAAGGATGAAAAGCTACGAGACGCCATCTTGGATTCAGATTTGCTCAAGGTTTTTTTGTAGTAACCGACACTACTCTTCATCCTAACACCAATTCGCATCACAAAATCCGGGGGAAACGTCTATAAACTTCTCAAAAAATTATTTAAAAGACGTAAAATGCTAGTTACAGACATGCTAAAGCTACGACGGTGGCAGCCATACTGTGAGGTGTTTGATTCAGGAAGCAGGGTAGCCATAAAACCCGATTTTCACAACAACAAACGTTGCGAAAATTTTTCTATCGTTGTTTTGTTATTGCCAGTTTCGTGTGGTTTTGTTATTATTGTCAGTTAGGTTAGGTTAGGTAGGTTAGGTTTGGTTAGGTTACAGTTCCGTAAAATTTTAGTAAGGTGCAAATTGGGTTTTCTGGGTACCCTTCTTCACTCACAATATGGCTGTCGCCGCCGCTGCTTTAACACGTATGTGACTAACATTTTCCATCTTTTGAAAATTTTTTTTACAACCTTACAGCCTTTTCTCCCGGGTTTTATGATGCGAAATGGTGTTAGGATGAAGAGTAGCGTCGGTTAGTACAAAAATTAAAGTGGCACTATCACCGATTGAAATGCGAACGAAAATACCGTGGCGCCATCTAGCGACATTGATATTGTTAACCTTTATACCTTGCTCGCAGGTGCACGAGGATGAATCAAATTTTCACTCAATAATTAAGGATGTCGTGGCTTGTTTGTTTCGTTAAAAAAAATGCCGTTATGCATTCCTTCGCTTGGTGCAAGCAAACGCTAGATGGTACTACATGGCGCTAGATGTTGTCAGAATTCGTCTGCTTTCAATCGGTGATAGTGCCACTTTAAGTGATTTGGCGTGGTGCCCCTAATCTAGATAATTACCCACTCCTGGTTCACTCACCAACATGAGTCTTCCTCAACAAATAAGAACACATCACACCATCAACCGTTAACAAGTAAGCAAGGTCCGAAGATTGCAAGGTTACGCCAGGCTAGTACATTCCTGTGTATATTCCTATGTTAGCAAGAGATGGAGTTGTCACGTTGTTGCCGCTAAAATGCTATATAAAAGCTATGTAAAGGAAGGCCCGCAGAGATAGTAGAAGCTCAGCGGGCCTTGAACTAGAGTGAGATAAAAGATACTGTCTTAATCTTTGAACTCTCGATTGAACTAGAAGTTGACGATGAGCAGAGCCAACTTGATACTGTGCCTTGCTGCCTAGACCTTGAATGAATAACTAATACCAAGAACTAATACAAGACCTCACTTGGTCCGTATAGCCGACTAAAATACGTTTGTATGCCTGGAGTAACTGTGCCCATTTTCGAAACAACGTTAATTCCGAATGACATTCGCGCTCGTATTCGTACCCACTAACTAGTGAAACAAGAGTAACGCCTTTACTATAAACACGATGAGCCGTAGAGGAGAAAAGCCCTTCAAGTGTATGGAATGTAACTATGTGTGCTCCCGTAAACATAATCTTACTACGCACATGCGAACACACACTGGTGAAAGGCCATTTAGTTGTACGGAGTGCAACAATACTTACACTAATAAAAGCGGTATTTCTAAGCACATGCGAAGACACACTGGTGAAAAGCCATTCAGTTGTAAGGAATGTAACTATGTGTGCTCCCGTAAAGATGTTCTTACTAATCACATGGTAACACACACTGGTGAAAAGCCATTCACATGTAACGAGTGCAAATATACTTGCTCTCGAAAATGGCATCTTACCAGTCACAAGCGCATACACACTGGTGAAAACCCATTCACTTGTAAGTGGTGCAACTATATTTGCTCTCAAAAACATACCCTTACCAGGCACATGCTAACACACACTGGTGAAAAGCCATTTAGTTGTAACGAGTGCAACTATACTTGCTCTCTAAAAAGCAGTTTTACTACGCACATGCTAAAACACAAAGGTGAAAAACTATTCAGTTCTAACCAGTGCAACTATACATGCTTTCAAAAATATGCTCTTACCAGGCATATGATGAAACATACTGGTGAAAAGCCATTTAGTTGTAGCGAATGCAACTATGCGTGCTCTCAAAAATGTAGGCTGACTATGCACATGCTAACACACACTGGTGAAAAGCCATTCAGTTGTAACGAGTGCAACTATACGTGCTTTCAAAAATATGCTCTTACCAGGCATATGATGAAACATACTGGTGAAAAGCCATTTAGTTGTAGCGAATGCAACTATGCGTGCTCGCAAAAATGTAGTCTTGCTATGCACATGGCAACACACACCGGTGAAAGGCCATTCAGTTGTAACGAGTGCAACTATAATTGCTCTCAAAAAAGCAGTCTTACTAAGCACATGCTAACACACACTGGTGAAAAACCATTCAGTTGTAACGAGTGCAGCTATGCATGCTCTCTAAAAACTAATCTTACCAAGCACATGCGAATGCACACGGGAGAAAATTCATTCAGTTTTTAAGGAGTGAAACTATGCATGCTCTATTAAAAGTTCCAACCACCTCTTGAGACTGTTAATGCCAACACCGTTAATGCCAACACCAACCTACTCTGAATCTCCAAAACCTGACTATGTACAACTGTGGACTCGACCTAGGGGAAGAAGTGCGAGGGTCTTCATTGGAAACTGCAACATAAACACCTCGACCGAAGATACCTAATAATACGTGCGTAGAGTTATTTATGGTGAAACGTATGAAGATGTCAGAATTATTGTAAGAAGGCTCAAAAACCTGAACGTTAGCAAACCATGGAATGCGTCTTTTCAGCTTGAAATTCCCCAGCACTTGCGTGTTCTCCTGGCCCTCGAGAAGCATTGGCCATGTGGTATTAGAGTGAGGTCACTTGCGAAATACTCTTCACATCATTATTAACATTCAATTTCTCTAATACGTTACGTATCTCCACTTGGAACTGCTATGGTGTTACTTCATGACCTTTGTGAATCTATTGATATTCTCTTCCTTCAGGAGACCTGGTTGCCTGACTTTGAAGACCATTGTCAATCTCTACGCTCCCACTGATGATAAATCCTTCGTTAGTGAAGATGCTCTTTCGCAGGTTTGGGGCGAAGTTGCGGCTATTAGCAGCCTCAGTAGCAAGTTGTCAGCAGCAGTGATTTCAACACCGACTACAATAGAAAAGGCCCTTTTCTCGAAGCTCTGCACACTTACCTCGAGGACCTTGACCTCCACTGTTTAGATGACAATGGTGCTAGTTTTTACCTATGTTAGCTACTTCAACAGTTCTACCTTGTGGATTGATCATGTGCTCGGATCGTCTGGTTTACATGCAAAACGTCATCCATTCCAAGGTGTTTGAAGACGTTGTGGGGTCTGACCATTTCCCTCTACAGGTTGTTCTTTCCACCCACTCTACCCATGATAGCGAGCGACCCAAAACTTTCACTAGATTTGCGAAGACTCGATTGAACTGGACACAAAGGGACTTGGAACACTCTGACCATCTACAGACAACTTATCCATGCTTGCCTCTCTGACGCTCCCACCCCACGTATCTTCTCCTGTACTGATTCTAGCTATACCGACGCCAATCATCACTCCGAGATCGAAAGCGTGTACAGGTACATTTCGGAAGTTATGATACAGGCTGAAGAGAGCTGCATTACTCCCAAACTGAAGCACTTCGGAACACAGATTGAGGGATGGTCTAAGTATGTGAAGTTGAAATACAGCGAGTTTCGCAATACTCACCTTAGGTAGGCGGCTGGTGGTAAAATGAAGAATGATGCACTTAAGGAGGAAATGGAAAGTAAACGTAGAATTTTCCGTGGAGCTGCGAGGTGGAGTAAGAGAAACGAAAATGAAATCAAGCTACTTGACTTTGTTAGACTTAATCCCAGACTTACTCCTGCTCTCTTCTGGAGTAAGGTTAACTCGGTTAGGAAAGGAAGTTTGCCTACTGCACCAGTGGTCAACAACGCTAAGGGCGACTGCAATATGGCGAAGATGTGGAGCGACAGGCTCGAGTGTGAAGAACCTGAATCTTCAGTCCTACATGAAGCCAGCTTCGATTATGGAAACAACTTTTTCTATCCTACTTTTCAAATAAAAAGTGCCATTGCGTCTCTTCATAATGGAAAAGCTCCTGGCCCTGATGACTTAAAAGCTGAGAACATTAAATACGGAGAAGTTCTGTGGAACTGGATTTCTTCCCTCTTAAAATGTGCTTTTATTCACTCTCACACCCTTGAAATTGCCAAAAGTGCCCTTATCGTCCCCATTCTCAAAGACAGAAAACTTGATTCAAGTAAGTGCGAAAATTATAGGAACATCTGTATCACCTCGCCATGGACAAACTTATTGTTGGACGCTCTTCAGTCCCATCGGATGTCTACAATGGGATGATCTACTGTTACTTGGCGGCGACACACTAGCGTGTGTCTAGATACGATGCAAAGTTGGCATTGAGTTGCCGGATGTAGTAATCTTGAATCATTATTGGCCCATTTATCAAGCCAACAAAAATTATTATTTTCGTACTGGCGCAGCAGTCGAAGGCCATCAGTAATTAAACGAAATACAGTCAGCTTAAATAAATAAAAGCGTGTCAGAACGTAATTCGAAGAATAAAAATAATGGAAATCAATAATTTGCTTATTCGTCTTTCCAGTATTAGTCCAATATTTCTGCCATTAAAACATCGAACGATCATTTCCGCCAACTTTTATCATTTCTGTGTAAAGCAATAATATCTACAAAAACGTTACAAAGATGAGTGGTGCCGTCTGTGATGAAATTTATGAACTGCATGAAAGAGAACGAATTTTACTTGCTTCATAAATTCTATTACCTTGAGTCGTTAGTTTTTCGTACGATTTCCTAAATTTTACAAAAACACTACAAAATAACATAAAATGTAGCAGTTTGATTAAACAAATGAACCCAAACACTTGGTTTTCCTACATCAACACTTTGTGAATTAAATTGTTACACTTTGTTTATTAAAGTGTTGATGTTTGTAGATGAGTTGTTGGGCTCGTCTCTTATTTATTTGTTAGTATAAAATAAATACTTTTCATCAGTGGTGTTGTGGCAAACAAAAAAGTGGAGGAGTTGTAGAAACTGGCAAACCTGGCCAGGGGAAGTGGGGGGAAGGGGTGGGCGGTTTTAAGGCTCCCAAATTCCTAAACACCAATGATTAATTTTTACCTAGCGATCTGTGGTATTATTTTCGTACTGGCGCAGCAGTCGAAGGTCATCAGTAATTAAGCGAAATACAGTCAACTTATAGTACGATATCTGCCATAAATAAAATCGTGTCAGAACGTAATTCGAACTCTATACGGGACAAAACGTATAATTTCTCATCACAATTCGTTTGCTGAACTTAGTAGTACTGTTAAAGTAAACGAAAATTTCAGGTTATATTGTTCACTGACTGTATGCATTGTTATTATTAATACAATGGTCTCTGCAATCAAGTGTAAATGTAATGTAACAAGCAGCGGTAGCGAGGGCAAGTGGACCAAGTCAACCTATGCGGCGAACGGGTAGTTTGATTTGTGGATAGCGGTGGTGGTCTGACGCGTCAACACACACCTCTGACTGAGTCAGCAAGTCAGGTAGCTAAGATAATGTGCAACAATACAGACGGCGTAGAGTACACGAGCTTGAATTACTGAATGCTGCTAGTAGCTCCAATCCAACAACAACGCAGATGTTGCGGTATATGCGGCGCTGAAAAAAAATACGAACACGCCTCACCAGCGCGTCCCACCAGAAAAAAAGTGACGGAGCGGCGCTCCCTCAGGAAAAAAAGTGAGGGAGCTCTGCTCCTGTGTGCTCCTACACGACTACACCACTGCTTTTCATACGGACGAAACGATAAGATCAATTGCGCGACAAAGATGATTTCACATGTTTAGGTTTTGGTCCTGGATTAAATTTTTAAAGAGGAGATGAAGCCTCCAAACATTTCTATTGTTCTTTAACACCATCTGGGGACAATATATGCAACATTGAAGAAATTTGCCACTACAGGCATCAACATCAACGGTATCCATTCCCTTAGCTTTCCATCTTCTTGATTTGATTTGATTTATTAAGCCTAAGAAAAAGGCCCCCAAGCTAATTGCTCATACTGCACGCTACTTCAGCACCAATGTGAGAACATTTACTGAAGATTTTCAACGTCCTTCATGTCTGTGTGGCTCTTGAAATTTCCCTTGATGTTAGGACAAAGGTCACCATAGCAATATCGTATGCTCCTTCAGGTGTTTTATTGCCGTCATTCTGGGAAACTTTTTCCTGATTCGTACGTTGGTGTTATTGTTATTACTCGCTTGGAAATAATTGTTTAAATGTTCATTGTCACATGGGGGCTTGATTTGTGTGGACGTAGGGCCTTCCTCGTCGGTCAGATGATCGGGAGCGGTTAACGCTCACTACAAACCGTTTAACCCTTTGCGTGGAGCTGAAAATACGTTTTAAGGTTAATACCGGTATGGCAACACTAATTTGGGAAATTCCCACAAATTGGAAGCCGCAAAGCACATCCATCAATCAGCTTTTCCCTCGGAAATGTCATTCTCCATCCCACTACCTCAAGACACTGCTCTCGCATGACTTTTTAAGTTTTTTTTGGGGGGGGGGGTGGCTGGAACCGGATGTCGGGCAGCAAGGTGTGGGCTTCTCCAACTCCCCCCCCCTCAAATCTCTAATACCCAACGCAATGCCCGCCTCATTATGGCAGGCGTGCCGTGAACGATCATCTGCAGAGGTCTGGTGTTGTTGAGAAGGGTCCAGTGGTGCCGCGTGATAAAATCGATTGTGGAATGTTGAAGATCATGGATCTTCTGCTTGGTTTTCTCCAGCTTCCTCTCGTCGTTGTTGGGGACTTTTTGGCCCCACTATCGGAGGATGATAAGGCCCCCCCCCCCCCCCTCACCACACGTGGAGCCCAGAAGTCCCCGCAGTGCATCCCCGGGGTTTATTCATTTATTTGAAAGTAAAGGCCTCTTCTTAAGACACATTTTCAATTTTCAGACTCTTAATGATTTTTTAAGTAATGAATTTAGCCATAATGATACTACCCAAAAGTAGACAAAAAAGACAAAAAAAAAATAACAGCAAAGTGTGCATGATTGTCCAGGGTTGGCGAGTTCAGTCAAAATCTGGCGTCAGTCTCTTGCACACTGACGTTATTTTTTATGACGAGTTAGAAGCAATCTTGATAGTATGTGGTCATCATAGTGGTTTAGTAATCGTGTCTCCCCCCCCCCCACCCGTTACTACTGAATCGATTCCATTCTTTTTAATTTAGAAAGTTAGGGCCTAATCCAAAGACCCAGACTTATAAAGATGCCTGAACATTTTCGTCATTATTATTGCTCACTTGTCCTCTTTAGCTGATATGTGCTGGCTCCATTGTATTTCTTCATTTACTATTAATATGTTCACCTATCTTATTGAATTGTATGGTGGCTCAATGGTTAGGACGGCTGTCTCAAATCAAAGGTCGCGGGTTTCATCTAGGCTTTGCCCAACCCTTGTACATTTGGAAAGAGAAGGGTCTCGGAAATGCCTCGTGTTCATGTCAATTGTATTGTGTAAAAGATGCTAGAAAAATTGTTCGTCCGTCCCGAGATAACCTTAATAGATGAAAAGGGTGTAATTCGACTACTTCCCTTTTTTGTGTACATCCTTACGATCTGTGCAAGTTCAAGGGTAGGACTATGTTTTCTTTAGCAAATTGGGGAACCTTATACATACTTTGCTACCTTGGTTACAAGGAATTGGTTTTTTTTTGTACTTAGTGGTCTGATTTCGAAGTCACGTGTCATGGATCAAGTTAAGGAAATAATTAGCGGTGGCAAAAAGCATTACTGACTGGTAATACGCTGCAGTTATACAGCTACTTTCTTTTTTTTCCATTTTATTTTGTTCATTTTTTTTGTCAACATTAGTTTCGAACAAAATCCCTTAGATTAAAGTGTCTTTCCTAAATATTCGAGCGTTCCACACCTTACAGACTTACACTTCATTTTTTTTCCCGTCCGTAGTGGTTTATTATGACGTCAATGGCGTAAATTCAGATAAGCAATCTCAACGAATTACCTAACTGCGCACGTCAATATTATCCGTATCTTATCAAAAGACGCAGCTTGCCAAATATCCTGTTGGTATTTAACGCTACCAACGATATGATATCTAAATATTTGTTACTTATCGACTTTACTTTGGCAGTCTCATTCTGTTGACAACTTTGCAGGTTCATTCCTTCAAGTGCTATAGAAATCGAGGAGACCTGACCAACTTTTTTAGTAGGTTGGAATAGTTTTGGATAACAACAAGTTTGATATTAGAAGAAATCTAACTTCACGAAGAATTCAAGAACACGTGGAAACCTGCAATGGAAACATTGAACAATGACTTCAGTCAGTTGGAACCATTTATTCGTCGTGCTAGAATTCACGACTTGCCCAATGAAATTCTAGAACACATTTTTTGTTTCTTAAATATAAAAGAGCGTATTAGAACTGAACTTGTGTGCAGAAGGTGGAGAAATATTGGAGCCAATGGGCTGTGGAATTATCCAACTAAACTTGACTTTTATGATGTCAGAAAGCTGGAGTTAGGATCCATCAATGTAAGGGACGACATTGTGTCTGCCATTTTGTCTCGTTGTGGTAAAAGTGTGAGACAAGTGAAAGTGTCCACAGTGCAGTACGATGATGAGTTTGTCGAGTTAGAAGACTTAACAAGTAAAGTGATCGACATAATAAGAGACAACTGTCCAAATCTCGTAGAAATTAGGTTGGAGGGACTAAAAAACGAGTGTTCTGACTACCTCATAAATTTAGCCCAAAAATGTTCAAAGCTGAAAAAGGTTTGCATAGTTAGTGCTCCATGGTTGAATGATAACCTCCTCAGCACTTTTCTGAAGCATTGCCATTCATTGGAGTATTTGCTTTTGGATGATAATTGTCAAGTTACTGGTGACTTTGTAGATTCTTTGAAAATGGATTTGAAAGGAATCTACTTTTCCTATTGGAGACTTGATGTTGAAATTGTTTTTGAAAAACTCATGAAAAGATGTCATCATATAGCAGAATTGGCAATCGACTTGCCGCCTAACTGGTTTGCTCTGCTAAAGATAGTTTTGCGTTTCTACAATAATACTTTAAAAAAATTGTCTTTAGAAGGTTGTTCATTTAAACCAAGTGAATGGTATTGCATCCCAGACATAATACCTCAGTTAGAAGTGCTTTCATTGCACGAAACTGTAGGAGTGGATGACCACTTAATGAAATTATTGGCTGAAAAATGCAAGAAACTTAAGTCCTTGAACCTCACAAGTGCCACGGTTACTGATGCTGGAGTTGTTGCACTTGCATCAGCGCCATCTTTGACAGAGCTAAATTTGGATGATACGGAAGCAACCAGTGAAGGGATAGAATGTTTGGCTACCCAAGGTCGATTGGAAAAGTTTGCCTTTGGCATGTCTGGCTCTGACGCTGACTCTTACTCGGACAGCAGTAAACTGGAGGAAAGCTGTATTTCCATAGCAAAGTATTGTCCAAACCTTCGTGTTCTAATACTGGAGTGCGAAAATTTCTCAGACCGATTGGTGGAAGAAATCAACTATTCTTTGGAAAACGGAATTTTGAAAGGTCCGCTTTGTCTGTACATTTTTGGGTCAAAAATCACTAGAAACATAAAATGTTGCCACAAACTGAGATTGTTCTTTTCATATGATGGATGTGATGTCTTCTCCTCCGAGCTAAATTTCGTAAGATACCCTTACCCGATGTAAAAATGACCAGTTTTTAAATCTAATGTTGACCAACTCTGTACGATATCCCAATCCTTAAACGGTTGTATTTGCTGCCTCTCAAACTGAACTAAGTATTTAGCGGAAATAAATTGTGTTTAGTGAAAGTGCAAATAGACTTTTTTTGTTGTCCAGGTTCGTTATTTAACCCGAAAAAGTGAAAAAACATGAGTTCTTGGCTTCAGCAATGTTGGTACTCGTCTTATCTGCCAGAAAAACTCTCTCGAGTGCTGCAACGCCATTCGAGTGATTGAAGCAAGCAACATTCACTTGTGTTGAAACTCTGAAGCAATTTTTATCTTTAGACTGTATAACGTTACCTTAGTAAAAATGGTAAAAGTTTCCCTTACTGCTGAAAAGTTGACATCTCTGAGGTTTAATAAGTTTGTACAAAATACTTTTTTATTTTAAAGGACTGGTTACTTAAGAAGCAAATGTCCTCCGTTCAAAGACGCTTGAACTTCAACAAACCGGTAGGCAGGCAGAGTAACTTTAAATGTTGACAAGCGAATACCGCTCGCTTCCTTAAGACATGACTTCATGTAGGACTTCATGCAGCTTGGTTTAAATGTAGCAATAAACATTGACTGAAAAATCACTCAGCGTGCCAAATTACATATGGAAGCCCATCTGCCATGGGTCAACACAGACAACGACAAATTTGTTAAAACAGTAAAATTGCCGTTATTACGTCATCCTTCTTTAATACCATTGTCTAAAATAATAATTAGCAAACAACGCATCCTTACACAACATTCTTTGAAACATTCTAACTCCTACTCGCATCAATGATCTGTTAAAAGGTAAAACGCCGTGTTTGTATTTGTTGGTGGGGGGTATTTATTGCGTAAATTAAACTTTGCAAACAAAATTGTATGAATTTTTCCGTTATTAAGAAACCTTATGTAACCTTCGTATGAACTTGCATGTTAAACGTCAAAACTATGCAACCCTATATTTCCCCCCAGAATTTACTTAGACCAACGAAATTCGGTATTTGGAGTCGTGTCGTAACTCTTTCACTGCCTTAAAATTTAAATGAAAACAATCGAACCATTTGGCGGCCACAGCATGCCTTGTTGTTGATGTTGTTGTTGTGACTCTTTGTCCTCATCTGGAGATCGAACCATTGAACCGATTTTAAAGTTTTACAACTTAAAACATATGTGTGGACTTGTTGCTGTTGTTTTCTTTTTGTTGTTGGAGGAAATTTTGTTCTCGCCTAGAGATTGAACCAATGAAGCGATTTTAAATTTTTGTAGCTTAAACTGTAGGTATTAACAAGTACACTATCTTAAAGTGACTACAGTATTCTTGTAGTGCTTCTTATTTTTGTTGAGGAAACGTAAAACTTTGAATCCCTATAGTTTCACCCAGAATTGACGTGCACAACGAAATTCTGTATTTGGAGTCGTGTCATAACTCTTTCACTGCATTAAAAACAGTATTTTGCCGGCCCTCCTGTCTGGCCGGCTAAAAATTGTTACTTTTGCCTAAGGAACACATACATAGACTGTTAATTTTTGCATTCATTGATCCAATGGATGTGTTTCCTTGGAGATTTTTCGGTCTATGAAAGCGAGCTCGCGGAATCTCTCACCATTTACTTTCCTATTAATATGTCAGGTGGTGACTCAAGAGGGGAGGCAGGGCGGGTTTGGTTATGTATGTTTTCCTTAGGCAAAAGAAACAATTTTCAGCCGGCCAGACAGGAGGGCTGGCAAAATACTGTTGCTTCTTGTCAGTGGAAAACATACATAACTTCCTAATTTTTGCATTAACAGGTACACCTCGTCAAAGTTTGGCGGGTACTGCCTTGACAGGGGCCCTGGGTTACGAGCTGGTTTTCCCACCAGACGTTTTGCAAACTTCGCACTTTATTCAGAAAAATTGATGAAAAGCGAGGAATTGGATCTCTTTCGTAATATTTGGTGGCCCTGAAAAGGACCGCTGGTTATGGTATGAGGGTTGGCTCCATTATGTTTCTTCTTTTATACTAATTAGCTGAACATATTAGTAGTAAACGAAGAGACACAATGGAGCCAACCTTTTGGACAGCTAAGGATGACAATTGAGCAGCAATAATGAAGAATATTCCCGATTCATTACAAGTACGGAAATTCCTGGTCTTTGTATTAGGATAGGCCTACAATGTACCAAATCCCAATGCTAACTGGACACAATTAAGATGCTGCTAATTTTACATAAGTATTAATCTTATAAACAGAGTGATGCTGTGTGTGGCCTGAACTCAAAAACTCCAGCCTTGAATAAACACACACGTTTTGCTATTTATATTTCTGTTTTTTGTTGTTTTTTTTCCGGATATTTTGGATAGTTTCCCATTACTCCGATTATTTTCGTCATCGTGCTGTCATCAGCAAAAGCTGATCCATGATCTCCAATAATTTATTTATTTATTTTTTAAGTTAGTCGTATACTTTGTTCCACATGAAGTTTTCAGAAAACTGACTGTGTGACTCCACGTTTTCTTCCACTACGAGTGCAAAAAAATCCGTAAACATCCCATTCTTAAACTCTTACAGTAAATTTGTAGTCTACAAGTGTGATGTCCAAATTTTTTTGCACTCTCAGTGCAAGGAAACGAGTCGTCATCCAGTCAGTTTTCTGAAAACATAATGTGGAACAATCTATAACGCCTAAAGGCATTAAATTGACATCCACAGAAAAGGGCAAAGAATTGCCCCACCCCCCCCAAAAAAAAACATTAAAAGGAACTAACGGCAAGAATGTTGACACTGTATACAATCATGTTGTAAATCTAAATACTTTTTTAAAGCAATAAAACTTGTAGCATTCACAGTTTCAGTAGACAACTCGTTCCAGTTTCTAACAGTTTTTGGAAAGAAAGAATCTGCAAGTACATTAGGTCGTTTCCATTTTCATTTTCCATTTTCCAATTTCCATTAGGTCGTTCAAAGTAAACAATGAACAAAAAGGGCCCGCAGACTGGTCCCTGAGGCACATCAGAAAGCACATTTTTGAAATTTGAAGTAACACCATTGATTAAGACACATTATGTTCTGTTGTTTAAAAAAGATGCAAACCAATCAGCCATGTGACCCAGACCACACATACGGAGTTTATGGACGAGTAAGGCATGCGGAACTTTACCAAAGGCCTTTTCCAGGTCAATGCTGATAACGTCAACTTGCTCTCCTCCTTGAATGCCTTCAGCAATCTTATGGCACAATGCCACTAAAAGTAAGTCAGTAGAGGCCCTTCCCTGAACCCAAACTGGTTAGCGCGAAGCACATTGTTTCGGAGCAGGTAGCAAAAACAGTGTTTCACGATAATGTGTTCAAGCATCTTAGAAAGATTTGATGTTAAGTGAAATAGGTAGATAGTCGTTTAAATCCTGTTTGTTGCCCTTCTTATATAATGGTACCACTGTAGCGGCCCTCCATTTTAAAAGGACATATCTACTGCTGATGGACTCATTGAAGATAATGGTGAGATATTTTTAGTAGTCGACCGAACCCAATTTTTTCACTTTCGGCCGAAACCGAAACCACTGCCGAAACCAGTGATTTGGTTCCGGCCGAAACAGAAATCACTACCGAAACATGCAATTCGGTTTCGGCCGAAACCGGAACCAAAACCTAACCTGAAAAGTATCAATTATAATAATTTGACAAACAGAAGGAATAAAATCATAAAATCATAAATGTGTGGCCTCCCACCAGCCGCCTCCCCCCACCCCTCAACAAAAATAATGTTTTAGAATTAAAAAAAAAAAATTATCAGTCTTGCTACAAGACTTCAGGACTTTCGTTTGCATTTTTTTTTCACTACTCATTTTTTATTTTAAAAATAAGTCTTATTTTTTTCGTGTCAGTCCAGGGCACGGAAAAAGGCTTTTCAGTCAGTAAGAGCTTTGCTTAAATCATAAATAAAGACAAATTAAAGCACAAATACCCTCCAGTGCAACGAAGCCATTTAAATATTTTGATTTAGATTTTAAAAAAAATTGTATTTATTATTGATGGGCATGGCAGATGCAAGCCGGATCTGTGATGGTGCCCCCCGGATGTCACACCACTAGGCTAGAGCCTAGTAGTCTGTACGGAAATTGGATACTGCTAGGAGGTATAAGTGGTTTGGGCTTCCCCGAAACTGAAGCATAGGATTCAGCCGAAACCGAAACTGTAACCGAAACCAGTTCCTCTGTTTCGACCGAAACCGAGCTATTAACTTCATGGCCGAAACCAGAACCGAAACCGAAATTCGGTCGACCTCTTAGATATTTTACAGCCAATTCATCAGTTAATTTAAGTATAGGTACAGGAATACCTCCTGGACCAGAAGATTTAGACGAGTCAAGATTTTGGATCAATTTAAGGATGCCATTATAAGACACCACAACCTGTTCAATCACAACATTCAGTGCAATAGACATATCGGGTAAGGTGACCTATTGTTGAGACTAGAAAAGTTTTTTGCTAAAAGCGTCATTTAGAGTGTCAGCAATATAGCCTTGTTTTGAACAACTCGTTACAGCTAAATGGTTTTTCACCAGTGTGTTTTCGCATGTATAAAAAGCAAGTATAGTTTTTGTTGAAAGCAAGTATAGTTTCACCTCTTACAAGTGAGTGTCTTAACACCAGATGTCGCCACGCCAGTGTGTTTTCGCATGTGCTTGAGAAGACTACCTTTTAGAGAGCACGCATAGTTGCACTCTATACAACTGAATGGCTTTTCACCTGTGTGTTTTCGCATGTGCGTGGTAAGATAGCTTTTTCGAGCGCAAGCATAGTTGCACTCGTTACAAGTGAATGGCTTTTCTCCAGTGTGAGTTACCATGTGTGCAGCAAGATGGCTTTTTTGAAAGCATGTATAGTTGCACTCGTTACAAGTGGATGGCTTTTCACCAGTGTGTTTTCGCATGTGGTGGATAAGACTACCTTTTAGAGAGCACGCATAGTTGCACTCCGTACAACTGAATGGCTTTTCACCTGTGTGTTTTCGCATGTGCGTGGTAAGATAGCTTTGTCGAGCGCAAGCATAGTTGCACTCGTCACAAGTGAACGGCTTTTCTCCTGTGTGAGATACCATGTGCAGAGCAAGATGGCTTTTTTGAAAGGATGTATAGTCGCACTCGTTACAAGTGAATGGCTTTTCACCAGTGTGTGCTCGCATGTGCGTGGTAAGATTGTTTTTTTGAGAGAAAGTATTGTTGCACTCCGTACAACTGAATGGCTTTTCGCCAGTGTGTGTTCGCATGTGCGTAGTAAGACTACTTTTATAAGAAGACACATAGTTACATTCCATACACCTGAATGGCTTTTCACCAGTGTGTGTTCGCATGTGTGTTCGCAGAGTTTTTTTTTTCAGTGAAAGTATTGTTGCACTCTGTACAACTAAATGGCTTTTCACCAGTGTGTGTTAGCATATGCCTGGTAAGATTACCTTTTTGAGAACACCCATAGTTGCACACCTTACAAGTGAATGGCTTTTCTCCCGTGTGTGATAACATGTGAGTAGCAAGACTTCCTTTAAGAGGAAACGCATAGTTGCATTCCTTGCAAATGAATGGCGTTTCTCCAGTGTGTGTTACCATGTGTCTAGCAAGTGCACTTTTACACGAGAACACAGAGTTGCACTCCTTACAGCTGAAGGGCTTTTCTCCTCTACGGCTAATCATGTCTTTAGTAAATGAGAAGTTAGTGGTATACACGTCATGGTTTACTGAGCTCTGCATTAATTCAGCAAGTATCGTATTTTTACAATCCATCAGCTGTTTTTCAGTATGAATCGGCTCCATGAATGTTTGGTGAATTGGTACGTCGAATTTAGCGGACGTACGTATTATTATGAACTGTGATTTGGAGTTATTTCTACTTGGTCTCTGAGCGGCCATTAACTTCCGGTAATGGCGGGTGGAAGAGCGCTCCAGCCACGATGCAGCAACTAGCCAAACGGTTGTCCCGTTATACAGCTTAGCTGAAGCGCTTTGACGCGTCCCGATTGGCAAAGCGCTTCAGCAAATAGCTTCCTTGGCTCAATGTTGACGTCACCAGTAGACGTTCGGCGCTTTGTGAGCAAACGGGACGATCGTTGTAGGAAACAAGATGGCGGGCGTTTTATACAAATAACTCGTTTGTGAATATTTGGGCTCCTGGTAAAAAAAACCGCGCGCGCCAGTTGTTTTCCAGCACTGTATAGACGATGTAGATTTATTTGCAGTTAAGGGATTCAGTCTGGCAAACTAAGCAAACATTTAACAAATATTTATTGTTTCATTGTTTCAAAATGTTTGACTATGCATGTACTTGCGAACGATGCACTCATCGCTACACACGTCAGTAGGAAATCAAGAATTGCAACGTCATTTTTTGAAAATTCGTTTCATAAATTAGTGTTTCAGCGAGCACACAAAACTAATTATCGGTATGGCGTCTGCTAGTCTCAATATAGACGACCGTTAGGCTGAAAAATTTGCTATTATCTCACGTCAGTTCTATAGCGTCCACGTACAGGGAGCGGCCATCTTGAAGCTAAGCCAAAAAAGCACCAATTTTTCTGCTTCGCGTTGCTTCGGGACAGTCATGAGCGCTTCAGCAAACGAAGCCGTGCGTCCCGTTTGGCAAAGCGCTTCAGCGCTTATCAAAATCACTGTCCCGTTTGCGTGAGCGCTTCGTTTGCTGAAGCGCTCATGACTGTCCCGTTTGGGGGCGCTGAGAAAGTGCTTCGAGTTCGAACCAACGCGAAGCAGAAAAATTGGTGCTTTTTTGGCTTCGCTTCAAGATGGCCGCTCCCTTGTACGTGGGCGCTATCGAACTGACGTAAGATAATGGCAAATTTTTCAGCCTAACGGTCGACTCTACTAAGACTAACAGACGCCATACCGATAATTAGTTTTGTGTGCTCGCTGAAACACTAATTTATAAAACGAATTTTCAAAACATAACGTTGCAATTCTTCATTTCGTACTGAAGTGTGTAGCAAGTGAGTGCATCGTTCGCAAGTACGTGCTTAGTCACAAATTCTGAAATATATTTCGTAATTTTTAATTGTTTGCATAGTTTGCCAGACTGAATCCCTTCACTGCAAACAGCCCAACTAAATATACGTCGTCTACACAGTGCTGGAAAACAACTGGCGCGCGTGTTTTTTACCTAGGGCCCAAATATTCACAAACGAGTTATTTTTATAAAAACGCCAGCCATCCTGTTTCCTACGACGATCGTCCCGTTTGCTCGCAAAGCGCAGAACGTCTACTGTGACGTCAGCATTGAGCCAAGAAAGCTATTTGCTGAAGCGCTTTGCCAAACGGGACGCACGGCAGCGCTCACGCAAATGGGACAGTGATTTTGATAAGCGTTGAAGCGCTTTGCCAAACGGGACGCACGGTTTCTCTTTGCTTTCTCTGCTTAGTTCATCATGGCGGCCCCACTACAGTGGAAGAGCCGACACTTTCCTTCTCCGATTGCCGTATTTAGCGAGTAACAGTGGATCCTGAAGAGATGAATTTTCGTGACCTAATAGCCGAACCAAAGTAAAAGTAAAAATAAATAAATTAGAACAAGTATTTGATTTACTGGCTATGCCTCCATACTGTACTCTGTGAACTCACTTTTACGAATCCACTTCAGTAAAAAGAAGACCCAAGTCCACAAACAATTTCGAGTGAGAGAAAATAGCGTCACTTAGGGCTATCTATACTGGCCGGTTCTTGAATTAAAAATAGCATTACGAGACTGGGTTGGCAATATGGCCGCCGAAAGTGCCGCTGATGCGATTGAGTTGCCGCATTTTGTCAACCGAGGGCGACACCCACCGTACAAACTGCCAAAGAACGTGTTGCTTTTTTTTGCAAACGCAGTGAAATAGCTTAACTGTGGCTGAGTGATATTTTTAAACACCATTTAAAAATACTCTTACAAATATTAAAAAACTTGCCACCAAAATCTACGTAAAAATTTAAATTATTATTTAGAAAACCGCCACTAGCCGCCAATAGATGTCGCGTCGCACCGTACAAAGTTGCTATCTCGAAGAACAGATCTCGACGAAATGAACCAGACGTGGCGGCCATTTTGTGTACCCCCCTAATATCGTTTTAGAGCGGACCAGTTAGTTTAGTGGCCATGCTCTCACCAAGGATGAAAAGCTACGAGACGCCATCTTGGAATCAGGTTTGCTCAAGGTTTAAAAAAAACACATAAAAATCCCTACAAATTTACTTTTCAGTGTTCAAAGCACATTCCGTTTCAAGTTAGGAGAGTTCAAACTCCATGGGCACAAACCACTTTAAACGATAGTCACGTTTTATAGCAACAATCGATGGTTATGACGAGCAGTAAAACCGTGGTTGCTAGATGTCTACTACTGAACTGTACCCAATAGTGGCTCTTCCTCTTGCCATACGGTTTCTTGTAGTCACTCATCGTGATGCGATGCGTTCGTAATAAATACGAAGTTCAACTCAACAACAAGAGTCTCCCTCAACAAATAAGAACACTTTACACCATCAACTGTTAACAAGTTAGCAAGGTCCGAAAATTGCAAGGTTACGCCAGGCTAGTAAATTCCTGTGTACATTCCTATGTTAGCAAGAGATGCATGGCCTGACGGTTTCACGGCACAGCTTCTGCTGAAGCATCGCCACGTTGTCGACGCTAAAACGCGATTTAAAAGCTATCTAGAGCAAGGCCCGCTGAGATAGTAGCTGCGCAGCTACTATCTCAACGGGTCTTGATATAGCGTGCGATAAAAGATACTGTCTTACAGTACCATCCTAAACCACCAAACAGAGCGAACAGAAAGCACCACAGGGGAGCTTACAGCTCATAAGCCCACCTCCAGTGGCAGTTCACCATTTAACTTTATCCAGTCGATTTTTTGAACGTGTTAAGACTGGCTGCCGTGACTACCTCTTCAGGTATGCGGTTCCAATCATTAACAACACGATTAGTGAAGTAGGAGCTGGCTACTCTTAGTCTTGTTCTTCGTTTGAAGATGGTGAGGTCGTGTCCTCATCGCTGGTCTTCACGTAACGTCCACAGGTGTTCACTAGAAATGTCATATAAATTGTGCAGAATCTTGTACGCTTCGATTAGGTCGCCTCTCCTCCTCCTTTTCTCAAGGGATGGAATAAGCAGTTTTTGTAGTCTTTCTGGATAAGGCAGCTTTTTACAAGAGAAGACCAGCTTTGTAGCTCTCCTTTGCACTCTTTTGAGGGTGTTAATGTCTTTGGCCAGGTAAGGTGACCACAAAGCATTACCACATTCTAGGATCGGCCTGATGTAGGTCTTGTATAGAATGGCAAAGGCCTCTTCAGGTATGTATTTAAATGTTCTACGTATGAGACCGAGCCTTTGGTTGGCTTTCTTGGCAACAGCTGCACATTGAGGTTCGCTGTCAACAATGACACCCAGATCTTTTCCTGTGTCGGCCACCTCAACGACTTGATCACCAAGTTTGTATTGGCAAGAATTTATAGGGTTGGGGAGGAGAATTTTTGACTGAGACCTCCTACTGAAACGTCTTGGATACAGTCGTATTAGTTCAGTCTTAGTTTATAGAGGGCGCCATGTGTTTTATGTGGGTATTTCTACTCAGTTTTTAGCCTAAAATTAAACTAAACTAAACGAAACTAGCTTGATTTTGATTATTATTTAGCCTAGCTTAGTTGTAATTTAGTTTACTTTAGATTTGGGCTGAAAAATGAGCAAAAATTATCAGTTGGAACATGTGGCGCCCTCTGAAAACTCGGACTGAACTAATGGGGACCGATCTAACGTGTTTCAATAGGGACTTTTAGAGTTACAAATTCTCCTCCCAAACCCTATAAATTCTTGGTATTGGTAAAATGGATTTCCGTACCCACAGTGAATTACCTTACACTTTTTAAAATTAACTCTGAGTCTCCACATAGAGACCCATTCAAGAAGCCTGTCCAAGTCAGAGTGAATGTTCAATCGTGCTTCTGCACCATGTAGTGGGCAGATCACCTTCAGGTCATCTGCAAACTTTGGTTTCCTCGTGTAAACACCTACTGGAATGTCGACCACATAGAGAGAGAAAAGGAGGGGGGAGAGCACAGTGCCCTGCGGCACACTACTTAATACTGGCCACCATTCTGATGTTTCATCTTCAACTCTCACTTAGAACCTTCTATCATGAACGTAGCTCTTGATCCAGTCAAGCAACATGCCCGACACCCCAAAACGCTGAAGCTTGAGAATTAACAATTTGTGACTAACAGTGTCAAAGGCTTTTTCAAAGTCAATAAGTATAATGTCCACCGGCGTTTTGTTGTCAAGGTCGGCAGTAACACTGTTGTAGGTGGTTATAAAGTTTGTCGTGGTAGATCTACGTTTTACAAAACCTTGTAGGTATGGGTCTTTCCATCCTGCCCTTTCTAAATGTGCTCGCAGTTCCTCCAAAACAAAAGCCCTCCAACACCTTGGCTACAATAGGGGTAACACTGATTGGCCTGTAGTTGAGAGGATTTAATCTGTCCCCATTTTTATAAATTGGAGTTACAGATGCGCTCTTCCATATCTCAGGTAGGGTTCCTTCTTGTAAGGATTTGTTGTAAATGTGCTCAAGTGGTACACTAAGTTCACTAGCACATTTCTTTAAAATTAAAGCAGGAATGTTGTCCGTACCCATTGCTTTGGTATCGTCGAGATTTTGTAATTTAGACTCAATACTTTTGCGAGTGACAGCCACCACCCCTATCTTAATTGTGACATAATTTGTATCTACAAAATTGTACGCTTCACCTTCATTCCTCGTATAGACGCTGGAGAATTTTTCAGCAAAAATGAAAGCTGTCTTACTATGCACATGCAAACACATAGAAGAGAAAAACCATTCACTTGCAAGGAGTGCAACTATGTGTACCGTTTTATTAATTTCCATCTTACTAGGCAAATGTGAAGACACAAGGGAGAACATCCGTTCAGTATTGTAATTTCAAAATATAAATAAGGACACATCGAAAAGAAAACATAAACTAACAAGGGAAGAAAAATAAAATATGAATATAAAAAAAATATATGACGACACAATCCGCAAAGAGCCATGAGGTCCCAAGAACTCCACTTGTACAGAAAAAAAAAATACAAATAAAAATATGAACAAAAATAAAACAAGTTGCACTTTGAAACGATAAAAAACACAAATACAAAAACCACAACGGCAGATCGGTAAGCATCAAGCACACAGCAAAAACCAGATCACAGCCTGCTGATGTATTCATCGAGGGATGCCGTAGCAGGAATGGTGTTAAGAATCGAGACGGCATACCCTCGCTGAACAGCAACACTGATCCTTTGGATCAAATAGGCCATGGCCCGTTTCTCCCCGCTAGCGATGGTTATCAAGCGGCCAATAGCGTTAATCAAGGAGAGACCCTGGAGCCCAATGGCCCCAAGCGTTTCGATGGTAACAGGGCAAAACACATATCGGTTGCACAGGTACTCATATTTTGCCCTTTTCCTAGCTTTGGCAGCAGAAGTAGCATTTAAGTAGGAAGGGGCCAAACAGTCCGTACAAGTGAAGTCCCACACAAGCTGACGTCCACCAGTCCACGGAATCAAGGAGATGCCATCTGGACGCTTGCCATTTTCATGGTCCAGACCCAAGGGTTCAAGCTGAGAAGGTATCCCATCCGAGACAAGGGCTCGCTTGATAAGATAGTTAACGGAAGACTGGTGAGACCAACGGCCTGCACTCCTCTTGCAGCTGAGGCTGTGTGTGCCTGACGCGTCGACAAGAACTCCACAAGGACACAAGTGTGATTCGCAGATCAGGCAACCCAGACATAAGGCGATAGCGATGCGGAAGGCCTCGTTGTCGAGATGTGTTCCAAGCTGTGGAGATGGGAGGGCGTTAAGCCAGGCGCCGGATTGCTTGGTGGAGACGCCCAAGATAACGAGCCTTGTCGGAGAAAGTAGCAGCTCGCTCATGGAGAACCCGGGTCAACACTTCCACACCTGGTTTTTCCCACTCACGCTGGGAAGTCCGGGCATTACCAATGGGAGGTGGTAACTGGGTGGATTGTGAGCAGAGAGTAATGCACTCGGAGAGAAGCGGATCTGGACCATCCCTGCAGCACAAGGGTAGGATTTCCTCTACCAGCCTGGTGGTGCTGCAGGAGGATCCCAGGAAAGCAGGTAACGAAAGATTCGAAGCATGGCGAATCCCTAAGCCGCCCTTAGAGACAGGCAAAGAACACTGGTCCCAGGCAGCAACAGAGAGCTGCGTGTTGGTGACAGATTCCAACGCTGCCTGCTGATGATGGAAGTTTCCTCTTCAACGGAAGATTCCAGGAGGATCAACACGCACTTGGGTTCCCAGCCCAAGCTTCTGAGAACCGTCAATGAGTTTGTTAAAGTCCTGAAGAACAGTAGATGGTGGGCCCGCCATGGTGGCATCATCGAGGAACCAAACATTAAGGTCGGCAGACATAGCTAAAGCAATCAGATGCACAGCTAAACAAAAGGGAGCAGGGCCAAGGGGATTACCCTGTTGCATACCACTCTAAGAAGAAATAAAGTGATCCTGGTAAGCCAGAAGGGAAGGCTGTCCGTAGCACTGGAAAAGAAAAGGGTACAAATCAGGAAAGCTCTCTTTAACGGAAGACAGCATAATATGGTCCCGCCGCACAGTATTGAATGCATTCCTGAAGTAAACTTTAAGAACCACCCTGGAAGTGCCATGCATGTGGTTCACATAGCGTCGCGTAGTATGAACTGCGGCCTCGGCTCCGCCAGTGGTGCCAAAACCTAGTTGCACAGGGCGAAGAGGAGCACCGAACCTAGTGGAAATGCGGGTGGAGGCCAACTTGGACACTAAGCAGCGTAAGGTGTTGCGTATGGCAATGGGTCTGATCCCACCGGCCTTTTTCCTGAGAGTGACAAGAGAGGCCCGACACAGAACAGGACAAATAGACTCGGGGACTTGGCCAGACAGCATCAAGTGACACAGCTTCACGAGGGAACTTAAAAGTCGCTCACGAACAACTTCGTTGCCATCACCCACAAGGTCCTTAAGATGTTGCGGACGAAAGGAATCCAGGCCTCCCGAAGAACCGGCATGGAAGGATCCAAGAGCAACAAGAACATCGGCTCCAGAAACTGAAGAAAGAAGCATCATCCGCAGGGGCAGAAGGAAAGTCTTGTTCCTCACCAGATGGATGGATGCGGCGGAGTTCAGCAAGGGTCTCCGCATCGCAAGGAGCAAAAGAATCTAACGAGCAAATCACACGCACAGCAACAAAAACATCACCATCAGCAATCTTAGATTCAACAATCCTCTTCAGAACGTCGTCGGAGATTGGTTTACGCTTGCCAGCAAAACGAGGTTGCAGAGACCGGATAGGATGAAGATTCTGGAGGAAATCATCAACCTGTCGTTTAATCAAGGTGGCCAGGGAGACTACTCTCGCAGACTGGTTCTTAGGGACACAAAAACACCTGGAGGAGAAAGTGAGCAGGCGTGACCAGGAAGCGTCACAATCCACAACACACCGATCAACAATGGCGGAGAGGGCCTCAGCGGCAATAATGCGGGAAGCCTTGGGGGTCCTACGGATGGTTTAGTGGGTATCCCTCAAGTTAGAAAGCCATTCCCCTAAGGAAATGGAAGGAGTAGCAGGTTGTGTGACATGTGGCTTTGCTTCGGGTGCAGGGGGGATGGACACAGAATGGGCGGGATTGGGTACGGTGGGCGGTCGCAGCCTGCAGAAGTTCCGTTGGTGGTTGCTAAGGCCAGCTCCAGCCTGAAAGTCACGCTTACACCATTCACAAGGCAACCTCCGGCCAGTAGACAAGCCAGGGTAAAACTATGCGTGCTCTATGAAAAGTGGTCTTACTTCGCACATTTAATTTAATTAAAAAATTGTGTACGATTGTACATGTAAAGCTAACGAGCAAAAGAAAAAACCAACAATCACTCACCGAGACAGCCATAGGCAAGTTTCCCCAAGGGTGTTAAATTAAATTAAATTAATTAAACAAGAAGCACATATCAACTTACAGGCAGAAACAATAAAAATACAACCAAAGTTTATTTAAATAAATAAATAAACAACAAACTCGTAAGCCAGGCAACCAGCACCATCTAGAGACGCTCCAAGAAGACACTGATGCAAACAACATCGTTTATCTTGGTGAACTGACAGTGTGTACAATTGGCAACGAATCAAACGAATGGTTACAGGATATTGAAGTATCTGGTCATTTAATAAACTTTAAATTGGACACAGCTCAAGTAAATGTGCTACCCAAATGTGAAATAATGAAATGGGATGTGAAACCTTTAGTCAAAAGAACTGTAACCAAAGTGGCAACCAATTCAGGTGAATTTCTGAATGTAGTGGGTGAGTGCAGGTTAAATTGTAGATTTTACAACATTGAACAACGATATCTATTTAGTGATCTGATGTGGTAGCCAAACTGTGGTGTCGTCAGTAAGGCACTACGACAATGCACACAGGAAATAAACCGTCATTTCAGTGTTAGCCTACAACAGAGTTAGTTCCAGTTTATTATACATCATACTTAAGTAGAATCCATGCAAGTGTATGACCATCATGCATACAGATGGCGACGAAGAGGTGCTTAAGTAATGTTAAATTTTAAAAGTCTAGCTTGATAGGTTCCCAACCACGAATGTGCTCCAAATTTGTGGGTAAGTACAATGTCTTTTCATTTGGCAAGGAGAATTAGTGCTGGGTAGAACTGTCAGAGTTTAGCTTTTTTCAAAAGAGTAAACTTAGGTTGGTTAGGAATTTGTGTGGTACTGATAATAATAGTTAAAATCAATACCTTAATAACTAGAACTGGAAGTGGCAATTAAATTTATGATAGTTAATTTTACAAGGGTTGTATCCCGGTGCACCGTGCTGGCATGTTTCACCTTTCATACTATAAAAAGGAAGAACATGAATTAAAATGCAATCTAATTAACTCTCCTAAATTTGATAGTGCCGTGCCCGTATCCAGGCTGGTTGTGCCGGCGTTAATTTTAACACCATAGCGTTTGTTTAAACGATGAGTTTTGGTTTGTGCCGGCTGCATAGGCCTACTGTGTGTTTTGTTATGGCGTTTGAGAAACGTGTAAACAATTTATAAGCCTAGTTAATTTGAATTCATTCTGTAGGCGTTTGAATTAAATGCTAGGTAGGCTACTGTAAGTTTAAGGGCATAGTAGATAAGCAGTGCTAACTGGTTTTTTCGAGTGGATCTCACTTTAATATAAAATTAAATGGTATTGTATTCAGATTAATTTGAAATTAAATTAAACAGGAAAACAGTACATATTAGGATGCTGAATGTTAGAATTTTCAGTGGCTATAAAATAGGAGACCACAGTGTTGGTTTACAGTTTGATTTTGGACTCCGACTTTTTTTGCACCCCGGTAACATATTAGGGAGGCAAATTTGCACCTGGTTGAAAATTTGGAAATTCGACCCCTGCAATGTATTATTTAAAAGGTCTTGCATTACAAGTTCTTTTTTTCCATAGATTGTTGAATGACGCCAGTACCAAGGTCCGTGAGGTTGTCTTCAACACAGTGATACGAAACCCAAATTGGAATATTGTTGTGCTGTCTGCAATCCGTAACGTTGACCCTGTCAGACTGCGTTGAACTGGTGATGCGGAGAGCAGCTAGGATGGTGTGTGGTGACTATAAGAGAAATAGCTGTGTTACTAACATATGGAACATTCTGCAGTAACAATCCATGCAGGTCAGTAGAAAGTAGGGATGTGCAAAACTCGAAATTTCGAGTCGAGTTCGAGTTTGACTTCGTTGTATAAACTCGACTCGATCCTAAAACTTTAAACTCGCAATTTTCGAGTTTCGAGTTTTACGGAGTATCGCGATGAGAATCTCGTTACTCATTTTTGCTTCTGTCAGTCAGTCTGAGACGTTCTCACTTCTACAACCTTTAGTTTGGGACAGAGGTGATCTATGTTGAGTTTTAGCAAAAAAGATCGTAATATATTCAACAAATTGCAACAAAACTTACCACATTTACCTAAGTTTTGTAGGAAAAAATGCTTAAAAACTGTAGAAGATTTCTTGTAGCTATATAGTGACTGTCGTGTGTGTAGTGTTTTTGATACATTTGGTTCAGCGTTTGCATGGTTCCCACCAAAATATGAAAGAATTTCCCCTGAGTTTTCCAGGTTTTCAGAGTAGTTGAGGTCAATTTTCCGGTTATTTACCTTAATTTGTGGAAGGAAATTTTCTTCTCAGATGGGTTAACAGTTTTACTTGTTTCTAGGGCTGACACGTTGCAAGAAATCAGGTCTATTTATTGAACTTTTAGGTTTCAATACAAAAGTATTAAGATATAATTTTTACCACAATGTCTTAACATACTGTGTTTAATGCACTTTGGCCTTGGCCCAAAAACCTGGCTTTGCTTTTCTCCCGGAGTTTTCCAGGTCTTTTTGTGAAAAAGCATAGAATTCCCCGATTTTTTCCTATTTTGTAAAACCATACTCAAAACTCGAACTCGACTCGAAACTCGATACTCAACCCCCAACTCGACTCGAACTCGACTCGACTTGAAAAAGTTGTGATCGCACACCCCTAGTAGAAAGTTACACAGACTTCATGTTTTTTCCGCATTTTAAATGGTGCCACTTTGCTCGAACCTGCTCGTTTTGGTTCTTCCCCAGACTTTGTGAGTCGGATGAACCATGCAAGGAAGGTTTGGTGATTCCACTACAACAAGAACACCCTTGCAGGTTTGTGTTTTCCTCGTACCATCATCGACTGGAACTGGCTTGAAAGCTAGTTTTTTAAAAATAGTGATGCGGCATTTTGCTGCTAAACTTAAAACTTCTGTCAGCCACTTACTTGTTAGCGCAGTCTCCGAGTCTATTGTTTATTATTGGATTTTATTGTTTCATTTTGATATTGGATTTAGTGCTCTGTTAGGGCGTTGCAATTATTGTACAAATAAATAGTTTCATTCCTTAAAGTGGCACTATCACCGATTGAAATGCGAAAGAAAATACTGTGGCGCCATCTAGCGACATTGATATTGTTAAGCTTTATAGCTTGCTCACAGGTGCATGAGGATGAACCAAATTTTTACTCAATAATTAAGGATGTCGTGGCTTGTTTGTTCCGTTATGCATTCCTTCGCTTGGTGCTAGCAAACGCTAGATGGTACTACACAGCGCTCGATGTTGTCAGAATTCGTCTGCTTTTAATCGGTGATAGTGCCACTTTAAAACTGAATGCTTTATCACCAGTTTATTAGGATATGCTTAGTAATATTTACTTTCGAGCATAATTTCATTACTTAAAACTGAATGGTTTTTCACCAGTGTGTATCAGCATGTGCCTTGTAAGACTACTTTTACGAGAGCATGCATAGTTGCACTCCTTACAACTGAATGCCTTTTCACCAGTGTGTCTTAGCATGTGCCTTGTAAGACTACTTTTGTGAGAGCACGCATAGTTGCACTCCGTACAACTGAATGCCGTGTCACCAGTGTGTATTAGCATGTGCTTAGTAAGACTACTTTTTAGAGAGCATGCATAGTTGCACTCTTTACAACTGAATGGCCTTTTACCAGTGTGTATTAGCATGTGCGTTGTAAGATTACTTTTATGAGGGCATGCATAGTTGCACACCGTACAACTGAATGGCTTTTCACCAGTGTGTGTTAGCATGTGCGTAGTAAGACTACTTTTTTGAGAGCACGCATAGTTGCACTCATTACAACTGAATGCCGTTTCACCAGTGTGTATTAGCATGTGCTTAGTAAGATTACTTTTTTGAGCGAATGCATAGTTGCACTCTTTACAACTGAATGGCTTTTCACCAGTGTGTATTAGCATGTGCGTAGTAAGACTACTTTTTTGAGAGCATGCATAGGTGCACTCCGTACAACTGAATGGCTTTTCACTAGTGTGTGTTAGTACGTGTTTAGCTAGATTACTTTTCACAGCGCACCCATAGTTGCACTCCTTACAAGTGAATGGCTTTTCTCCCGTATGTGTAAGTACATGCTTAGTAAAACTATTATTTTGAGAGCACGCATAGTCACATTCCTTACACTTGAACGGCTTTTTTCCACTGTGGCTCAACATGTGTGTAGTTAAGGAGGCCGTAGTAAAGGTCACAGATTAAGATAATAGCACTGATGTCATTGGGAAACTACCGTGTGTGGGTTTCCGAAAATTGCAACAGTTACGCCATCGTTACTCCAGGCATACAAAACTAGTTAGCTATCTGGGCAAGTGAGATATTCGGATAGAGGCATTCTGTCCAACGGGAAGCCATATCGAGGACACATTTAAACGGAGATTTCAACCATAGAGCTAGATATAACCAGAAAGGTCGTTGGAACCAAGCTGACCCAGTATTTAGTCGGAAACAAGGCCAGCTGAGATAGGAGTTGCGCACTACAGGTCCATCAGCTTGCTACTGTTTCGGTTAGTGAAAGACACGCTATGAGTGTTCCAGTACCGTACGTCCTGAGAACTCAAGGAAGTTGAGGGCGTGAAAAGCCCTCAATATGCGCCATATCACGCAATTTAACAATGTTTTCCATGTGTTTGAAGTTTAACAGATAGCTGAGTAAACTACGAATTTTCCTGCATAAATTTTGTTCAGATACTAATGTAAGGAGACAGCCATGCTGGTGTTAATGACGTCATATTACACCAGAAAAAGAGAATGTCAGCCAATCAGAGAACTGCAAGGAAGCGCATCTATAAAATAAGACTATTGGTTTGATCGATAAAAGGAAATTGATAAAAAAAAAAAACCTTATCTCCGTTTATTATAGTTTGCTTTTTTACAACAGCAAATGCTTTTTTTCGTCCGCTAGCAACGTAAACAAAGAGTTTTAAGTATTTTTTAAAACTCCGTTTTGTGCAAAAACATTAATCATGTGCGTCCTTTGCTCCACTGATTGGATATTCGAACTACTTTGGCGGATTGGTTAATATGACGTCACACCACCGTTCCAATCAGTACATTTTCACAAAAACAGTACTACCGGAAGTCAGGGAAGAACCATCGTCTCTACTCGCTCCATCTTTGACTTCTGGCGTGTCTGTCACTATAACTAATTCCAGAAGAGCACAACGCTGACGGGCCTTGAGTGGAGCCATCTCCGCTGGCCTGACCTATAATGCGTAGAAGAATGTTTTTAAGCTTTGACCTGGACGTTGGTGATAAGCAGAAGCGAAACAAAGAAGAAAGGCCTTAACTACATACACGATGAGTTATTTGGGAGCAAAGCCCTTTAGGTGTATGGAATGTAACTATGTGTGCTCCCTTAAAAGTAGTCTTACTACGCACATGCGAACACACACTGGTGAAAAGCCATTCACTTGTACGGAGTG
>JAHWFP010261623.1:0-30881 GCA_023313725.1 Lithobius niger
AGAGAAGCCAGTGTCCACCTGATTTGATTTCTTTCTACCATTTGCCCTCTCTCACTCCTGCAATCTTAAAGATCATTAATGTATCTAATCTTCAGTTGCTAAAAACTTAATTATTTCACTACATCACTCTTTAAAATTTGAGAGTTAACACTATCTCTTTGGGTGTAAGATGACAGTGTCATGTGGGGGAAATGGGGATGCACACGCAACTGGATGAAAGACCTATCAACTGCAGAAAGGTTTTCAACTGTACAAAAGGCCATCTACTGTGGAAAGGTTATCTGTAGAATAGGCTATCGACTATAGAAAGGTTATCAGCTGTAGAAAGACTATCAACTGTAGAAAGGTCAACTGGTGAAAATGCTATCCACTGTAGAAAGGTTAACTGTAGAAAGGGTATCAACTGTCGAAAAGGCTATCGACTGTAGAAAGGTCATTTCAGTTGAAAAGGCTAGCAACTGTACAAAGGTCGACTGTTGAAAAGGCTACAAGCCTCAGAAAGGTCAACTGTAAAAGAGGCTATCAACTGTAGAAAATTCGTCAACTGTAGAAAATGCTATCAACTGTAGAAAAGTCCTCAACTGTCGAAAAGGCTAGTAAATGTAGAAAGGCCATCAGCTGAAGAAAGATCAACTGTTTAAAAGGTTGTCAACTGTAAAAAGATCATCAACTGTAGAAAAGGCTATCAACTGTAGAAAAGTCATCAACTATCGAAAAGTTTTAACAACTGTAGAAAAGTCATCAACTTGACAAAGATAATCAAATGTCGAAAAAACTATAACTATAGAAGCGTCATCAACTGTAGAAAAGACTACCAACTGTGGAAAGGTCATCAAATGTGGAAAGATCATGAACTGTAGAAAAGGCTATCAACTGTAGAAAGTGTATCTCACACTCAAAAAAGTTGTTTTCATGCATTTATAAGTACGTAACATTCATACTGTATCACAATATATAATATATGTATAAACATTGAGGAAATTGCCATGTTTTCATTATGAACGCTAGAGTGATACGTAGAAAACCGGAAAACCGAAGATTTCATCTCTAAGTGCTAAGAAAAATTGTTATTCTAAAATGTTGAAAGTATCCTTTCACGTGTACAATGGCCTTTCACGAGGGGGGGGGGGTGGCCTTTCATCGATACAAATAGGGTATTATTGCAGGTAATATGGAATTAATTTAAAGCTTATAATGCGACTGATATCAACTGAATTATTCCATGTGTGTTTCACAAAGGGAGAAGAACTTACTATCGTCATAGTATCCATACATTTTCATGCAATCTTATACATTATAGACCACTTAATGAAATGTTATCAACACTAAACAAATTTGATCCAAATTGGGTAAAAATAAAGGGCACAACGAAAAAAAAAGGCAGGAAATATTGGCTTAACCTCCTTTTCACCTGCTAAGGTTATCTCGGGATGGCGAGAGAGAATTTTAATAGGAAATTTTACGGATCATTTAAATTGCATTTTGACATGAGCATGAGCTTATTGGCAGGTCTGACACTTGGACTGTTAACCAGTTGGCCTTGCTGTAACAAACTAGTTGGCCTTGCTGTAATCCTGCACGATTCAATGTTTAAGATACAAGTAGAAGCATTAACACCAATGATGGACTGCTGACATTCGAATGCTTCTGGTGGCAAAGCTAGGTTCAAGCAATGCTGACATTTAAAAAAAATGTATTGCTTATTACAATGACAGGCCTTTAACTAACTTGTAGAGGGAAAGACATATTAAAAAAAACTTGTAAAGATAGCTTTGGCAAAGATCTGGATAAAAGTTATGACGCGTGAAGAATGTGAATTACCACGAAGTAAGGGTAGGTTTATAGATGTCCAGTGTTGAATACCAGTCTTAACCAACAGTGATGCTGCCAAATGAAGAAGGAATTCAGAGGGAAGATGTGGATTCTTTGGAAATATATTCTTCATCAGCCACTTCCATTTTATTCGGCAAGGCCACATTTACTCTTGTTGATAGCCTTTTGATAATGAACAAGGTCATCACAAGGACATGGACTAAACTGTTTTTTTTTTTTTTTTTTTAATTTTCGGCCTCTTTCACACATTTGGATCTTGTTCATCTGTAGAAAACAATAAAATGAAGCCATAAGACACTTAAAGTGCAACAACAACTCATTCAAATCAATAAAACCATTTTTAGAATGTTAAAAATACATATAAAATAGACAAGCAGATCTGTGGATGTGGGAATTTTGAAATGAATGCATATGGAAAACATGGGCGCCCACAGACTTTCAAAAGGGTAGGGAAGCTTCAATGGGGAAAAAAAGGGCACGTTTTATCTTAGTTAATTGTGTGCTTACAACCATTACCAAGCCAGGTTCAAGAAGACAAAACATAACAATCAAACACCAACATTACCCCTTAACCAACATTAACTGTTAACTCAATTTTGTATGAGCGGTCCCTAGTTACATTTTAAATGACGAAAGTTCTAAGTGCGCTTAAAATGCAAATATTTATTTTAAACACGCTGATTTAACATTTTCGGTTCTAGTTATTGTCGTTGGGAAGGGTACGAACTGGCAGACAAGATGGTGTAAAAAAGTAGACCAGCCGTTATTTAGAACAATATAAGCAAAAACCAGCACTAAAAGCAGTTAGAAGATAAAAAATATAGCCTAATAGTGCACAGATACAGTTAAACACGAAGTTTCGGGCATAACGGGGTGCATTTATCCCCAAACGTTGTTTTATTTATTGTACAAAATTAGGCTATCTTTTAATCCTTTAATGTTGTTTAGAATAACTGCAACTCACGTTGAAATACCGAATTTCCCTATTTTCCGTTTTCCTCATGGCATTTCCTTTCTTTTTCCCGTTAGGAGGGAAAAATTAACTTAAATATAGCACTGCATACATTATAATCCTTACGCATGCACATGTCTACGACAAGTTGTTTTACTGAAAACGTAACCTCCCAAAAAATACGAGTACATTGTTTCATTTTAGTTTCACTTGCATTCATTTTTTATTTTTCTTTGTTTTCAACTTCCTATTTTCCTGGCTTTGGATTTCAATTTTCTCGGGTGTGTTCATTTGTCAGTTTTCCACTTTCTGTTTGTTATTCTTCTTTTGTTGGGCTGGAGCTTTCTAGAAAAGAATTTGAAAAATTATCACGAGCTGGGGTTGCGATTACGGTATTTAAGGCCGTATATATTACTGGCTTACATTAGATTGACAAAACTGGATTTAGTTCTCGAAAAAAAAATTGTCTTATCTTGGCATCGTTATACCATTTATTCTCTTTTACACTATGAGTGCACTACAAATAAACTGCATAAACTTCATGGCAGAAATTATGTAAAGCCGATTTTTTTTAATAAAATAAAAAAATAAAACGTGGTTTTTTTTTTGCTACCTAATCAATCAGCTTTAATTCCTACAAGGAACTTTCCAAATTTGAAAGTTTCTGGTAAGAATGAATTTTTTACACAATGTAATTTGGGAAATATTTATGCATTGTTTGTCAAGTGCCTCAGTCATCACACTCGCATATTCTCGGAATCACTAACGTGCTACCATATTGGAATCCTTCCCTATGACTTGGGAAATATCAACGCAAATAAACAACGCAATGTACAGCACGGATGTACAATTACTGTGTCCTCAGCATTTCCCTAAATTTGTTCACCTGGTGGACAATTTCAAATGATTCGACCAATTGGGTTCAAAAATTATTGTGTATACAGACACCCTCCATCACAACTTCGCAACGTGCCTTACTAAAACACGGAAAGTTGACAATTTTAAAACGGGGTAACATTTACAGTTCTTAGGACATTCGTGTGGTGAACAATATTAAAGAATTCCCTTGCATTTAAGATAGACAGCCCACGTTTGTGGTACTCAAATCAAGTTAATTGTACTAGTTTCTTACATCTTCTTACATTTGTTGTTGTGCATTTGTGTTGTCGTGTACTGCAGCGGCTCAAATGCACCCAGAATCATGAGTTATTAAATCTTCGATATTTTGGTTGACAAGTTGTTGCTGGTTTCCCTACATCACAAGGGAGGATTGTAGTAGTTGCATTACCGGCGATCTCACTCATTGTGCTAACATACTATTGTGGCATTCATTGGCTATTCTAATAGCATACAAACATTCCTTTCGTTTCAGCAGTGATGAAACACTATTAAGTGCCTCTGCCCCACCCTATTATCCGGATTAAAAATGGCAAATGTTAAGTGGTGTAGGATTGTAAGATTGTGGTAAGAATTTCCATAGTATTTCATGAAGTAGGATCTGAGTAAAAAGAAGAAAATTTCCAAAGTCATCAGTGTGATTGACTTGCTTTCATCCGTGTGTCATAATGGGAAGTTTAAAAGATGTTTACAACGATGTTACTTCTACCTTTCTTTGGAAACTATTTTTTATACGTCGTTTGGCATGGATCGTTGTGGCCCAGTTTAACCTAGCCATCTACGATGGTCTTACTAAGTCCATAAGGCCACATTCATCGCAGCATTGGTTATTTTCTGATGTTCCGATATCATAAGTTGATTATTATTGTAGGCCTCATCAGTTGATTATTATTGTGGCTCCATCATTCCGAGTGATAGGTTATTCGGCTTGTCGCCATACCGATTGTTCCATAGTTGAAAACCTCCTTAGTTGTGGATGTTAACATAAATTTCCAGCTAATCATTTGTCTAGGAGAGGATTAGCCCATATTTAAAATTACTTTTTTTTTACGGTTCATAATGAATAAACGGGACGTCGGAATTGTAGCGACACGGCGTCACGTTAATTCTGGGATTTTCTTAAATGCTGACGCGTGTGTGGGACCCGGAATTACAGTAACTCCGTATTCTTAATTTGCTATAAAAGTGTCTGAAGTAATCCGGAATTGTGGTTACACGGGGTTACGGGGTTGATTTTTTATGAAATATGGACGCCTGCGAGGGACCCGGAATTTCCATAAATAACATCCCTGCTTCGCTCACGCTGCCGTGCTTGCTGCGGCTATACATATAAAATCAGAAGCCACCACCACATTATTGTTAAATTAGACAACAGTTAGGGTAACTCCGTGTTACCACAATTCCGGATTATTTCAAACACTTTTAAAGCAAATTGAGAATCCAGAGTTACTGTTATTCCTGCTCCCACACGCGGGTCAGTATTTAACAAAATCTCGGAGTTAACGTGACTCTGTGTTAGTACAAGTCCAAGCCCCCGAATAAACTATTATAATATTAGGTCAGGAGCATACTTAGAACCAAAATTAATATAATTTTGTATGATTTTGGTATGTCGTAAACGTGATATTTATGCAAACGAATTATTTTGCAATAGAACCAGTAGGAAAATCATATCGGTAATACAGCGAATTCTTGGCATCGAGTCCGAAGTATGAAATGAAATAAAAAATTTTATAAATAATGAAAGTGTATGTATACAATTATGCAAGTACTTATCAATAAGACCAGTAATCTGCTTCCAGTTCTGATTTCCAAAGCATAAAGATCAAATCGGAATAGCTCTGATCTGTTAAGACCTGTACATATATTGCCTGCTTGTAATTACGTATTTCCGTAGCTGTTTGCCGTATTTTATTCGACTGTCTGTCCCTTTGTTTGAAAGTTTCTGGGTGGACCATGTTGCATTATGAAAGAAATAGGTCTTGAAGTTCAAGCAGAGTCTTTCTTTTGTCCCAGTTGTTTATAAGGAAATGTTTCTCTAAATTATCGACCCATCTGGAATGTTGGAGAACGTTCCACACCTGCTGTATCATTTAATTATTTTTTTCCCATATTTCTGTTTGGACTGTGCAATTTATGCTAGGTTTGCAAGTATTTGCCTATTGCAAAACAAAAAAGGCAACAGTAGTGTTAGCCAGTTGTACGGGTTGGGATGATGTAATAAAGCTTCTAAAAGTCTTCTCTCTTAAAGTTTGAGTAAGGGATTACTTTAACAAGTTGTCGATCATTTTATCAACAATTATTAATAGTTTAATAGTTAACCATCGAATTTTTTTACCATAAAAAGTTTCAAAAGTTAAACAATTACCAACAATCAATTTACCAACACATTTAACTTTAAGGCGGTTTTAAAATGAGGACGATGGCAAAAGTAGGCAAACACCTGCTTATAGACAAACAAACGTCTGGTTATACATAAAAAAAACACGTAAATTCACAAAATATGCAAGATAAGTATTTTCTTTAGCTTTTTGTTTTCCTTCTTTTTTATTTTTCATTATTTTTCCTACTTTTCTGTACTTTCATTCATTTTTCTTGCATCTTTCCGATTTTTCTTTTTATTTTCCTTTCGTTTACTTTTCTCGTGCTTTTATTCATTTGTCTTTGTTTTCGCGTTTACTTTCTTTTTTCTTTACTTTTACTGATTTTTCTTTTAGTTTTACCTATTTTCCTTTATTTTCACCTGTTTTCCTTTTTTTTTTACTTATTTTTATGTTATTTTCACCTATATTCTTTTTTTCTTGGTTTTCCTTTAGCCATTTGATTTACCTTTTTTGCTTACTTTGTCTTTAATTTTATATTTCGCCTTTATATACACTTATTTTTTCGTTTCTTTCAATTTGAACTTCAATTTGGCTTTCATACAGAATTTTCTAATGTGGTTTCTGATTTCATCACAGCTTTATCAACATAATTGATTATTTCTTGTTCTAAATTCGCTTTCAAATTTCGAAATAAGGTTTTTCACACGGATGTGTCAGTTGTTAGGTTCATTAATACAAGTTCATTATTCACAAATTACTAACATGCTATTCACTGATCCATTAGCTTGCTATTCTAATAGCATGCACGTCCTCTTCTTTACAGCAGTAGTGAAACATTACTAGGTGATGCTCCTCCACCATATTATCCAGAATAGTTATGGCAAACGATAAGATGTCGGATTTTAAGATTGTGGTAAGAATTTCAAAATGATTGATTCGTCTAACAAGCTTTCATTCGTGTATCATAGACTTATTAAAGTTTAAAAGATGATTGCAAAGGCCTTCAGTTTTAATTGATAAACAGACTGTTAGAATATCAATAAAAATGTACCTTACATAATTGGTATACGACTCCAGTTGCTTTGGAAAGCTAGTGTGGTATTATTGCCCTCAGTCGATGTTCATTGGCTGAAATTAGCATTAAATCAGTAGGTAATATCCTTCATTGGTCTACTAAAAATGTAACTAAAAACATGGCCATAGATGTTTGAATTTGACACCTCTTCTGGCCGTCACTCGCTGCAAACGTTACAAAGCCGACATGTTATGATACATATGTTGTATTCATGCCAAATACAAGTATGTATTTTCCTACCATATACATTTCTGATGGCCTTTCTTTCGAAATGAGCTGTATCACTTGTTTGTCCATCGGTAGCAATGCTAAGGCTCACGTAGGAAGCCGCCAATGCTTGCTTACATATTTCAGGCCTAAATCTCTGTACCGGACAGGTGAGTTTGCAACAAATTCGGAGAACCGGTTTGTAATTTGTGCTACTACACTGTAGTACATATTTTAATTTTTTTTATTCTTACAAGTAATAAAAACTAAAAATTTGTACTACATTTATTATGCAATTGTTTAACATAAACATTTTAATTTATTTGAAAAGTTACTCTAATATTTACTTTTAACGATGCGTCATTTTTCTAATGATGTATTCGTCCACAAGCTCAGAAAAAAAAAACTGTATTATACTGGGGAACAGCACCTAGTGAACAGTAATTTGAATTTAACGGTTAACTTAGCCTACGGATATTTGCAACCATTAATATCAAAAGTTTGTCAACAATTCGGCTTAATAATAATTATTAAAAATTTGTTTTTCTTAGTACACACTAAATAAAAATAAACACAGCAATACGTATTCTAAATATTAAAAAAATCTGCAAAGTTAAAATTTTAAAAATGGCCTTTTGAGCCAAAATTTGCTGGTGGGGGTGCCTAAAAAAGAGCCAAAAGGCTTAAAAAATGGCCTTAAAACGGCAAAAAAAAAGTCCTAAAATAGGGGAAAAAAGGCAGAAAAGGGTGACAGCAAAAAAAAAATTCCCCACAATACTAAACTTACTGTGCCTTTTTACTAAAGTTGTCCCTGTCTGGGCCAGGGGCGGATTTAGCATGGTGCGGAAAATAGATATATTTTTTTATGAAATATGAATTTTTTTTTTTATTTAAAAAGGAAAACTGAAAAAAAGTGCAGTTTTGACTGTGTGACTTGAATTTTATTATTAAAAAGGAGTCGGTGACGTAAGTGCTTTTTAACATTAGGACAAAAAACAAATTTTCACATGAAAAATTTAGTAGAGCTCTCCCCCTTAACAGAATTTTGGGTCCACGTTACTATCGCAGTCTAAAAGACTTTGCTTGGAACTCGGGACATATTTTATATTTTTCGTAATGCAAACATGGCATCCACAGACGTTCATAAGGAGGGGGTGGGGGGGGGGGGGGCGCCAACCTTAAAGAAAAAAGCCAAAAGAGAAATTTCCTGAAATGAATGAATTATAGGCACGTACTACCCATGGCACGTTAGTTTAAAAAAAAATCCATGTCTAAATAATATGTATTGGTCCGCATAGAATTCAGGACCCTTTAATCAATCCGGAAATCACGGCGCAGCCTTCGTTTTAAATGTCGTTTTAATGTCAATTTGGTATTGCAAATCGAAAATTTTTTTATTTACGTCATTCTTTTGAAATGCACCATTTTGTATTTACACCCGTAAACTTACGTGTCTATGGGTAAAATCAGTGTTGTGGGTTAAGTGAAAAATAAAATACATAAATATATAGGAGATGTATGTTTTTTACTGTTTTTTACCAAAGCAAATAGTTATGTGTGGCCTGTCTCTGATTCTTGGAGACACTGAATACAACTTTCTGTAGATGGATTTGTTGCCATGTTTTGTTTTGTTTCTTGCACCAACGTAGAGGGGTTGTTCTCTACAAAGATTGACAGGTACAATTCTATCCGTCTATAGTTAAAGGAGGAAACCAGCCCTTGTAAGCGTTGTTCCTTTATGTGTTGGTCTTCAGTTTAAGTTAGGTAGTTTCCTATTCTGGCTGTTTATGTACAGATTCATTCTCATAATGTGTACTGATTAAAATTAGATTCCCAATAATCATCCAAAAGTAATTAAACATCCTCACATTGTTCGTTCATTTTAATAACCATGTGGTAGTAATAATAATTATAGTAGTTTTGCACTGAACACTAATTTTTTTCTCACAACAAAAACGTTTGCAAATTTTGGTTATGAAACATAGGTATATGGCGGTGGGTTTGGTAGGTATGGCGTTTAGCCCGTCTCAACCAGTAACTCCTGCAAACAATATTTCGTTTTGCACTCGACTTTAATCTAAACGTGTGGCTATAACATTTCAAATGTTTGCCTGTTTATTTTACGATTAATGACAAGTTGAGAAAAAAAAATAATTTCGAATTCTGAGCTTCGAATGCTGACTGTTTTAAATTGTATCTGAGTCTTTTAATGCAATAATGGCCACAATAGGTGTGTAAATGGTTAAAATTATATTTTACATAATTTAGCTGGTGCACAATACAACATTTGATTTTATTATTTATCTCATTTGTTTATTTAGTTTTTAGTTTTAGATAAATAAACAAATAAGACAAACATAAATAAACAAATTTATTTTACATGTTTATTTTTTTTATCTTTTTTTTTTACAGGTGATGCTGTGTTTTCTAGGGTTCAGTAAATTTCAGTTGAATTCATCAAATTCACTTTTCTAGATATTCAGTCTTTGAAGTTGTATGAAAAGGTGCAGTGAGCTTCTTATCACTACAATTCCACCAAATTAAAGGGGAAACTTAAACTTACTGCAGATCGCACATCGAAAACTTATATTTTTATATCATGAAATTGTTGAAAAAAAAAGACAAACTTTAGGTTTAAAACTAGTCTACCTAGTATTTCGCCAAATTCATTGTTTTGCTTTAACTTTGTTAATTGATTAAGCATGGTAAATGATGTATGAATTCATTAACCTTTCGTAATATCAAACGGAAATTGAATGATTTGCACCTATTACAATAATAGGGCTTTTAACTCTTAAATAGAAGAAGAAAAATTTAAATCCTTTGCATTTAGCGTTTTATATAAGAAAGAATTATATAAAAAAAATTATATTAAATAACTCTTTTTAAAAAGAGTTATTTAAACATGTTAGAATGCTAATCACAGCCATAGTGAAGCCGCCGCCATACATCTAGATGATAGCGCATCAAGTAAACCCTGATTTCGACCAGAACATTCGTTAACGGAAATTATCTCTTGCTTCTTCAGTTTAGGTTGACAAGTTTTTGGTTACGGTTTCTGATGTTATATGTTTATCCTCAGCAAGCCCGGCAGCGTGAGCGAGGCACGTAAATTGGGGAAAAGAAAAGACCATCTTTTTTAAAAATAAAGAAGCGTTTGCGCAGGTTTTCGTTATGATTTTTCGGAACCCTAACGACGAAAGGAATCGATAGATGGGTGAATTACGTCGATAGCGTGAAAAGTAGATTTTCTTGATAAGTATACTGAATTTGAGCTTTACCAATTTTAGTACCATTTCTTGTCACCAAATGTCGTTGTTAGCAAAGTGTGTTAACCCTAACTGCACTTTAAATAACTAGTGTTTTTTTTTCAGTTATATTTTTGCCTTTTTTGATAAAATGTTTGTTCTTTTTAGGGGAAAAAATTAAAAATGTATGCATACAATTTAAAGGGACACCCAGCCTGCCTCATAACATTCCGCGTGCCTTATCACAGCTTTGCGTAGATTGCCATCCGCGCATTTACAGCGCCAAGGTTGGCTGGGGTGGTCGCAGCGAGAAACGGAGCTGCTTTCTCGGTTGGCTTTGGGAATAGTACACGAAACAGAATCAAGTTAAAGATTGTGTCGTCACAAACCGTAATGATTCTCGTATTTTAAAATCACAATTTATAATTTTCTAGGCTAGTGTCTTATAATTTTGCTTTGGCGATCTATTGGAATAATTAATTTTAATTTTTACTGCATTGGTCTTTTAGATTTTTGATCTCGTAGTAATTACTAGCAAACGATTAAAATTAGTACTGCGCACACACAGATAAAACTTCAAGGTCATTGTAGGTGCGCAAAGCATCGTATTCGTTGTGGAAGAACGTAAATAAAGTTCCTCAATACTCAACAGAAAATCTCCTAGACGCCACGTTTTAAAACGGATTTTTAGCCAGAGAAAGACTAACGGTAAGTAAATAGACCTTTAGGGCCGTACTTGATGTGGTGGATCGAGAAAAATGGCGCTGGGAGGAATATCACTTCAACTCAGTTAACACACTTTGATAGAAAGGGCATCTAACGGGAAGAAATGGTACTAAAATTGTTCAAATCTCAAATTCTTACTTTTTATTGCATAAGATGCTGTATGAAACGGATTTTAATTGATTTTATTGTACGCAAGAGTTTTAAAAAGCCCTGTTATTTTTATAAATTGATGTTAACCACTGTATTTACCCGCTAAAAGCAAAGCAAGCTTTTTATGTGATTAATGTGATTTCAAAATCATATCTGCACTATACAGTAGACCCAAAGACGACTGCCAGTAAATGATAAGCTCAATCATCTGTAGTTATTTACTGCTATCTAATTCTGTGTAGCACTTACTTTCAACAGGCAATGGAACACACAACTAAATTTCTTTTTTATAAAATAAACAAATTAAGGCATGTGTCTCCGTAATTATTGAGTGTAAAGTTGGTGTATCCACGTACACCAGGGAACAAGCGGTCAAGTTAAGCCTAACCACATCACGGGTGCTTTTTTCCAGCTGTCACCCGTTTTGAAACGAAGATTTTGAACCGGTAGATGGGCACCCTTTATAGTGTGCGCGGCCTATCTTGAGTTCTCCGCAGAACGAACACAGATAGTCGATGGTACGTTTTCAGTAGCGGAGTGCCTTGTTGATATCCAAGATGATTACAAAAACAATGGCAGCCATCGATTAAAGCCACCATATCCAGGAAGACGTAGCCGCTCATAAAATACTTGCAGGACTCAAGATACATCGCGCACACAATAGTGATAGTGATACAGTTAACCTTGACCTCTTGCTTCCTGGTGCAACCTGGACGCACCAACTTTACACTCAATAATTAAGGTGGCACGTGGTTGGTTTGTTGTGTAAAAAGACATTTCTTTGCACATTTCTTCGCTTGTTGTAATTAAGTGCTGCGCAGAACTAAATAATGGTAGACGCTGCTAGATGTCGCAACATGTCATTCGGTGAATAAATACTTTTAAGCTTAGTTCAACATATTTTGACAGCAATTGCGAACCAAAGTTTAGTTGTGCTAAACATTTTGAATGTACAGAGAAAATTGCACAACAACAACTTGGTGTTTATGTTTATCATATTGGTTGTGTTTATGACCGGTATGGAATGCCATAGGAATACATTGCGTGGTGTGATAAAGTGGTTTTAGAGTGTCATTCTGATTCAAACGTGTCGTTACTTCGTCGCAACATGGTCACATCGCTGTGATACTCGTTCCCCTGCCCGATGAACTTTGGGTTATGCAAATTCCCGAATCCAACCTAACCTGTAAGACAACAGCAACACCAAACAACAACAGACAATTCGTCGGCATGCACAAGAATCCGAAACCATAGCGGGAAATATCACAGCCTGGCTGGTTGACATCAGTATGCAGTGAAACAGTACGGTAGTAAAAGCGCACAACAGCAGCATCGTAATAGCCTGATGCCAGTGTTGCGTATGACAACTGAGCATGCGTTGTAAGAGTGTGCCGACAAAAAAGCATGTGATAAAACAGCGCGCCACGAAACAAAGTAATTAAAAAACCTGACATTTCCATGTTTTCCAGGTGCATCCAATGACAATTTCCAGGTGTTTACAAGATGTTTAATTAGGGAAGCAGGCAGTATAGCTAATGTTATTATTAATATTTTGTACTAAAATAATCCAACATCCCAGAAAGTAGCTGTTTAGTCCAGACGGGACAAAAATGTTCTCACAAATATTGGTACTAGCCTGCCTAAGATTTAATTTATTGAAGTTATGTCTAAAATACTTCAACTTATTAAAGCGCAAATTAAAATATTTCCTACTAGCCTACGATTTTGTTTCTGATCTGCCAATCCAATGGAACTAACAGATCAGACACAAAGACATTTTTCAAATTTCCCTGTCTTTTTCCTGGTTCTTAACAAATTTCTTGTTTTCCCTGAACTTTCCCTGAGATTTTGGTTAAATTTTCATTTTCCCTGAGCTTTCCAGGTTCTCCAGGTTTTGTCTGAACCCTGGTAAAATAAATAAAATTATTTTTGTTTTAAAAACGTCAAAAGAGAAATCAAATTTTTGCTACATTAGAGTTTAAAGAATAAAAACAACACATTTAGACTCCAGGATCATTATCCTGCATGGGCATCACACTTGGCAATCTCAGGTTAATTATTATTGCTCGTGCAAAGCTCGTATTTTCTCATTTTAGTTAGATTATCCTACATCCTGTTACATTTGGTTGCGAGTTGGTTTTGTTTTTACTTTTTATTGAAGACATCGGTTGAAGACAACTTTTAACGATCACGAAAAACTGCGCAGCATGGAACTGTTCATCGAATTAGGAATAAATTTCATTTTTTCAACGTGAATTCTTGCATGTTAAGATTTTCAGAATACTAATATTAAAAAGAAAGATTTGCTAAGTAATTACGCAGACTTAAAGACATTTTTGCACTTCTTTGTTTGTTTTACGAGCAATCATTAATGTTGTTCTTAATATAGGCTGATTCCAAAGACCTCAGTTTGATCAGCAGTTCCCAATAATGAATAGTTATTAATACTTTGTTGTTTTAATACGTTATCGCTATTTATTATTCTTCTCTATGTAATAGTTGGATTGTGTCTTGAGTATACATAGAACCCAAGGGTGGAAAGACCTATTTCAACATGTAAAGGGCATGTACAGATCATGTAAAGGTCATGTAAAGGCCATGTAAAAGTCACGCTGAAATGGCCTTAGCGTATGCCTTTTTAGCGTCTCGCTAACTCAATAACTTTGAAGTGTACGATAATCATGAAAACTATGAAGTTGTAGAACCTAAACCCCTTCCAACAGTTATAGCCACAATATAAAGAATCTGGTGATTATTTGGAAAAGACTCAGCCAGACCTTCCAGTCCGTGTGGGGTGAGAGGCTACCAACTTGTCAGAAATTCCTTCGAGAGTGAAACTTAACCCATTCTGGAGAATATCTTGCTCCTACTATGATCAGAGGTTTCCAGCTTCAAATTCTCGAGTGTCTTCCTTCCCTTACTTAATATCATTATTTTGACGCTTGAAAGGTCTGGAAAATTAATTGAGCTGGAAAATTCATCTATACGACCATTAGTTTGCTTCCGATCACTTAATGCTCAGCAAAATAATTTATTTTAATGCTGCCTAAAAATAACAATGTAATTCAGAGCAAAATAACAAGATTTATTACACACAATCTACATTAATGGAGACCTACAGTACACAAGATATTCATCAGCAACCAGTGCGTACTTTTCACTGCTAACTTCAGAGGATTTTCTTCAGAAGAATTAATTCTGCTCCAAATTTCATCGTATTTTTTTGCATTACTTCGTTTGCCTGACGTTTATTCTGTGCAGCTCTTCAACCGCATCTGCTTGGTTTGTTTCGTGTGTTTTCACTCTTTTCGCTCCTGCCATAATTTTTCCTTCTGGTCATTCAGCTGTGCATTTTTAAAGCTAAAATGTGACTAATTATGTAAAAGTATGGATGCAAATGACCATATGTTTGAAGTGCCTTTTATTTAACCCCTTCCTTCCTTCCTTCACTAACGCTCTGTCTATACCTTCTCAATTGATGCCTTGTTAAGTTCATTAACCCTCAAGTTAAAATTTACCCCACTGTTCTACTAATTACACTGAATCTTTCTATATACCATGATACAAAACAAAATGTTCGTCACTCTGGAATGTACCTTTCTTGTTACTAAATCTTCAATACACTGTTTTGTGTTGCTTGTACACAATTATTAATAGATTTTGCTATAGTTGTAAGAAACGATTACCTGTAGTGCATTATCTTGCTTATTATCCAATATTGGTATTTCAAAATGACATCTTCTGTATTACATCATCTAAATATGGGCCTCCTGTCGCTTTTATCTTGTAGATACACATCCACCGTTTTCCATATCAGTTTCTACACGTTAAATTTCACAATGTTATTTCATAACGTTTTAAAGTTAATGAATATTTAATTATAATCTTGCATCTTAACACATGCACTGCATAGATTTTGTTATAGGTTAAGGTATTTTTATCAGAAACTCTTAAGACGAAAGACTAATAATTTTTAAATAAAACCATCACACACACTCAACGAAACCTTCCATTTTTAGAATTTATTATGCGGATTTTTAATATCCCGTCGACTCACTGGGTAAACTTGATTATTTTTCGTCTGTTTTGTCGGCAAAAATGGTGGCAAACACCCTTTTTTTTATCAGCTGTGTGTTTTTGCCTGTTGAGAACAGAGGGATGTTGAGAATTCATCAAACATCCCTCTAAAAATTACAATGTTGCCTATCGTATGGTTCAACTTAATTATGCTTTTCTGCAAGAGTTGGAGCAAGTGAACTGCACTGCTCGAGAAACTGGTCCCGTCTTGGTAATCAGTAGGGTGCAGGGGCAGGTGATGTCACATCTTGCTTGACCCCATGACATGCGGTGACACAGCACAACACCATTGCTGGGTTTATATCCACAGGTCATCCACCCAAAGATAATGTCATGATTATTAGACTTTTAAGATGGCCTCAGATGCCAGAATCTGCCTTGAAATAGCAACCCAGACCGATTTAGCACTGACTTACAGCAATACAAGTCAAGTATATTTATAATAATGATCATTGTTGCGTATTTTACTGTACTGCATTTGACTAATGAAAAGGCATTGTATTATTCCATCCCCAATTCCAACTTAAATGTGAACGGATGTAAGCTTTCGATTATCGTATTAGAATACTCCTCCCATTTCTGTCCTCTAACTTAACCGACATATTCATTTTCATTGTGGCTCAGTCCACCGTTCTGCGTTTTTAGTCTGATGAACATAATGTACAAAAATCATCAATATTAAATCCGGGACAACAAAGGTTTGACTATTTCTTCATCCAGCCGTGTTTAAGAACAGTTATCCTAAAATAAAATCCCTATTTTGGGCTTGTAGCAACCGTGAACCACTACAAGGCTTTTCTACGTTACGGAAAATGGCTAAGACTCAAGGCTTGAGTTTCGTGACTGACTCAGTGAGAAGGCATAGTTTGCTCCCGCCAACTCTCCGTGCAAAGCAACTTAATGTAATAGCTGCACTATGATTGTATTTTAAAATTTTGTAATCTTGCACTAAGAGAGTGAATCATTTTTAATCGTATTGAAGGAAAAAATTCAATTTGGAAAGATTGGAGACTTAATTTTTTAAAGACATTACCGTATGTTAAAAATTGTATGGAGTGTACGATTTTACTTTTTATATGTTGATTTTCTACAGGATCTTAATTTTAAAGCAGTCATGAATTAAATATTTATTTGTCGTTTGATGCAGTGATATTAATAAGTTAATAAAACCATGACCTACTTAATTTTAGTAAATTATGTTAGCTGCAATTTTTGTAGTGGGCTACACAGAATGTTAATGAAATTGTGCCTTCACCTGTTCATCATTGCCCATAGTTGCAGGATTGATTGTTGGAACGTTAGAATAGTTAAGGATACATTTTATAATTGTATGATAAAGAACCGTCTTTTATACTTGAAATAAATTATTGATCGTTTGTACAATTTCTGTTTCACTGTCTTTATTTGATCGTCCCTGTATTTAAAAATTAAATAAAATGGACAAGAAAGGATGATACATGTGTATATGTGGAGTCAGGATTATTGAGAGCAACTCTTGGCACCATATATACAGGGTGGTTCATAATAACCGCTACAGCAAATTTTTCTACGGTCAAACCTTTTTGTTAGCACAAAGGGCCTTTCAAAACTACCCGTTCTATTAGACATCTGACCCTTTTTGATTCGTGATTCAATACTGATTCGTACCGAACATTTACTTCCGCCGCAGAATAAATCTTGTTATGATTGTATTGGAAAACCAAGTCATTGATAATATATGCATATCCACTTGTAACTAGGGCACCATCAACTATTTGGCTGTCATAGGAGAGCAAAGCTCATAGTACAACGACGCTATTATAAGCATTGAATGTGATTGAATGTATTAAGCATTAACAATTTAAAAGAAGTCAAAATTACAGTAAATTTCAAGTTTCTTCATACATACGAGAATACATATGACAAATCTAGTGTTCAGTGACAAGGGCGAAAAGAATACGGTTTCAGCAAGCAAAATGGAAGAAACTTCAGCTTGTTTGGGGCACCATTCAACTGAATGGAAGTCTGCCAGGCCTAGGCCTATTTTTACCAATTGATCATTTTATATCGGATTGAGTCTGTCTAGAAATCTTTGAGGGTGAGAGCTAATTGATATTAAAAGGCCTGTGAGTCTCCCATTCAGTAGAATGGTGCCCCAAACAGGCTGTCGTTTCTGCTATTTTGTTTGCTGAAACCGTATTCGTTTCACCCTTGTCATTTGCCCCAGCAAGCGTAGCCTAGCTCTCCTCCACAAAGTATTCTCTACTGACGAGCCCAAACAAGGCTGAAACAGTTAGTACCTTCCTAAACGACCGAATAGAGCGAACGGAACGCACCACTGTTAAGAGACAGTTTGGCTCCAAACTTGACGTCGCGCGTGTGCAGTAACGGTGCGTCAGTCGTTTAGTACCTTCCAAAACTGTAATCACAGCGCAGAAAAATCAACAAGCTCAACAGAGCACTCGTTACGTCATACCTTTAACGTGACCAGATGTGGCTAATTGATTGGACCAGGCTACGCTAACGGATGTAACCAGGCACGAGCAATGCAAAATTGCAAACCATCTTGGGGAGGTGGTTGCGGGTGTTTGCCGGTGGTGGAGCTTTTGAGCATGCGCGAGGTACCGGAAACAGACTCATCGCTGACGACGGTTGACGAAAGCAAGCCATAGCAACACGACTATAGTGGGAAATGAGCTGAACTGTCACCAACAGTGGTGCGTTTGGTTCGTTCTGTTCGGTGCTTTAGGAAGGTACTAATACTTTATAGTGTGTTTTGTGGGTGAGAGCTGACTGATATTACAGTGTTCAGTGATCAGGGCTATTGGCACAAAACACTCGTGCAACCTTGGTCGAATGATTGGGTTAGGGGACCTCCCGCTGCCGCTTCGCGGTAATCTCACTTCTACGCCTACACTGTGGCGACGTGCACGGCCAACGAATGAACCATTCGGACAAACAAGTCAGTGGCAATCAGCAATATAACGACAAGCAAGCACTGTGCACACGGTAAATGCACGTGAGTTAGTACACTGAGATTCCTACAAACCGTATAAAAAACATGAATTTTAACATATTATTTCGCCGCAAATTTTCCCGTAAAATGCTAACGATGGGTTTGCTTACCGCAGGAAAGATTTCATTGTGTCAAACGACAAAAAGAACACCTACACCTACACCCGACCTTGTAAAGGAGAGGCAGCGCGCCAGGCGGGAGTGGACAGAAGTTTAAAGGGAAACATAACAATTGGGATTTTTATTTTTAACAAGAATTTCATGAAGAACTACCGCTTTTGCCAAAAAGTTTATCAAGCTGGATGTTTGAGCAGAAGAGCAATGTTGTTGCTTGCCGCCCCCTGCGCCTGGCTCCCTCCTCCCCTCCCATCTAAATACCCCCCTGCAGTTGAAGAACGGAGGACACAATCGCTACGCTTAGAAGCCATCATAACCAATGGTCCGATTACGCTTTTATTATTTAGAGCGACGTAGGTTCCAGTAGTACAAATCAACTAAATAGATCTAAACATTCAGGCATGCAGTACGACCACGGTCGACTTTTTGGGGGGGAGGGGGTGGAGGGGGAGCAACAACTACCATCCCACCATCACACCCAAGAAAAACATCTCATTCTGAAAAATGGACCTCAGTCGGGATTACTTAAATTTCTAAAACAAAACGTAAATGAATATAAAAAAATTAATATTTTAGCACAGCTTGGGGGAGGGGGATTTGTCCTTAAATCCGTTGATGCCAATGAAAAGTATAACTGTGCGTACAGACTAACGAACCACTCCTGTTCTAGCATTAACACATTATGTAATAGTTATTGGTTAGAAACGATTGGGTATCGATTTTTAACCCACGGCTCCGCCCCTCGACGTATTTGCGTGTCTCGCCAGCCAAATTTCGCCAGCCCCCTGCGCCCCTCCCCCTCCCGCTTAAGTAATGAACTTTGTGCCAATGAAACAAGATGATGTACTTTGTACCAATGAAAAAAGATAATGTACTTTGTAACAATGAAACAAGATAATGTACTTTGTTTCTATGGTGATCCAAGCTGCACTTTGGATGAAAAAATCTGACACACTTGCTATCAAAGAACGCTTGCCATTATGAAATTGCAATATTATTATTTTCATAGACGAAAGATAAAGCTCTCTATTGGGCTAAAGTTTACATTAGGCTCATGCTCGATATCCTTACGAAATTGATTCCAAATGGCTCCAACACCCTCCTAAATACAGGGACAGTTGGTTTTACAGTGTGGAAATGTGTTAAAACGACTTTAAACGGTCGATTTGTAGAGCCACAATCCGTATATCTAATACTGTGTTTGCGTTCGCTCGCCGGGCCGGCAGGGCACCTTATATTTTTTTTCGTAAACAGTTCCGATAGGCCGGTTGTTATTGTCACTTTCGTGCAAGAATTTCATAAAGAAATACATAAACTGCTTATGCAAAAAATCGCAACATTATTTTTTTCATAGACGAAAGACAAAGCTCTCTATTGGGTGGTTCCGATAGGCGGGTTGTTATTGTCAGTTTCGTGTGGTTTTGTTGTTATTGTCATTGTTGTTATTGTCAGTTAGGTTAGGTTAGGTAAGTTTGGGGTTTGGCATTTCATAGTGAGGTAGTTAACTGGTTGGGGTTTGGCACTTCATACTGGGGCAGTTAATTGGTTAGGTTATGTTAATGATGATTTAAAGTTGCCGCAATTTGGGATCAATTTGTAGTAAAAATTAAAGGTAGGTTTTTCTCTCTTTTCGAACTTCGAGCCATGTGCGTAAAGGAAACATGGGAAGAAAACGGGCCCTCGTCCGATTTTTTTTTTTAATGGACTAAAAATTACCTGCTGAGTAATGTTTTCCGCTTCCATTTTTGGGGCAAACGAACCGTTTGGCCGTGGTGAAAGTCCAAAGTTAGCACCGCGCAGCGCCAGAAAGCATGAATCTGGGCGAAAGTCCGGCAAGTGAAATGCCAAACCCCAACCAGTTCATTACCTCAAGTGAAATGCCGAAGCGGGTTCCTAACCTAACCGACAATAACAATAAAACCACACGAAACTGACAATAACAACCCACCTATCTGAACTGTTTACGGGAAAAAAATATCAGCTGAGAACATGGGAAGAAAACGGCCTCCCGTCCGTCAGCGCCAAGAGTGCGGCTTTCAATAATTTCTGACGGCCAAACGAAGCATTTGCCTCAAAAAACTGTATGCGAAAATGTTGTTCAGTAGATCATTTTACGTCATTCAAGTTCAACGAGAGATCAATTGGTGAGGAGCCCTTATTCTTCCCATAAGCCGCGTAAAGTAAAGTTGTTCCCTCTATTGTTTATTTTACTATCGAAAGTGATCGTGGAATGAATTTATAATTCTGCCTTTATTCCGCACCTAGTATGCACTATCCCGGTGTCTCACACGTTTGTCGAATTGATTATACTACAACAAACTGTTACACTAAATAATCGATTATACAATTATTACCTGATAAGCAGGAGCCACATAACTACACGAATTGCCAATACACATAGAATCCTAGATCAACCTTCCCAGTGGACCGTAAAGTAGCCGCTATTTTTTTTTCAGTGGTTCGTCAATAGCCCAACAACAGATAGAACTCCGTTTTCCGTGCATGTTGTCAAAACCTGAAATAAGATGGGCCAGTTCCGGTTCAACCTTTTTTTCATACAGAAACATAATTGGCAAAAATGTTGAGTCAAGGACCTACAACCCTTCATATCAAACGATTTAGCCATAAACAGTTAAATAACAACGCCTACAATTTGCTGGCACGTCTTCTAATCGAAATCATGAAAAATCGACTAATATTTCAGTCACTTCCGGCCATACGATAAAGGTGATAGACATGACCCGTTCAAATAAACGACTGGAGTGGGACGAAACGTCATTTAACAATATAGCTCACGAAGCAAGCCCCTTTTTCTCCCCGACTGTATTTCAATAACTGCTTTATGCATTACATGCATAAGCAGTTAAAAATGAGCAGCGAAAGCGTAAAATATTGATTTTAGCATAATAACTGAAGGTAAGTATTTGCAGGTAGTAAGAAACTTAAAATTATTGATTTTTTTTTTTTTTTTTGGTTTATAATATTTTTAATAATAATAACTGTTAAACAGTACAGGTACACTGCGGTATGTGAAACCTTACAATAAAGTTTATTTTTGTTACTTTGCTGTTTTGACTTTGGATCAGTTAAACCTTACCTTAAACATCAAACGAGCTCGTTTTTGTTTTCTAATTTCTAGTTTAGGTATCGATCAATTGTTTGTTTTGTCGTAATTTTGGGGTTTGGTTTGTTTTAGGTTGAACGACAACAATTGACACTTCGAGTGAAACAATGCTAACAATAGCAATGAATCAGAAGTGAGATATTTGCATATTTTCGCAGCAATGTGACCATTGTTGCAATTGCAAAGGACGTATTATTATAGAGTAATTGTTGGTTTCATCAATTATCCAACTCGTTTGCCCAATATGGCTGCCAACCGACGTCTGACGATTTTACTGCAACATTGTGTTATTTCCTGAGTAAAAAGGCAATGCCTTATCGTGATTGGCTCTGATATACTCTAATTGCTTTGAGCAGAGATATAGGTAATATTGCTATAGTACAGATTCTATTGTATTTAGGATTAGATCCATGTGTAAGACTTTCTAATACAAAGAGTCTAAGGGTCGTATAATGGATGGATATTTTCATAATAAGTAGTCCGACCCATGCATGCTGCACGGTGTATTGAATTTCCCAGTCTTAGCCTCACCCGGTGTTTGGTCTTCTTAGGAAAGTAAATCGCGTTTGTAAATCGCGTTTGTAAATCGCGACTAATCCTTCAATCTTGACGTCCTCAATGCGACCTGTGACCCTGACCCGACCTTCGTGCAATTTCATATTATGAATATTTTGTCTAATGGAAGTTTTAACGGTACCTCTTCCCCCACCCCCCTCCCCACCAACTTCTCACTTCCCCGAAATAATCCCATGTTTGTTTAATGGGATATCAAGAACTAAGGAAGTTTTTCACCCAGAGTGTTTTGGCCCCTATAAAGAATGAGTCGTTTTGGGGCAGCACCAGTGGGTTTAATGGGTCAAAACACGAGTGGTTAAAAAAAATTATCGATGAATTCCTTAACTCTTGGGAAGTTTTTCTGGCAGGGAAATTATCACTCTTAGTCGATGTTTACAGTAAACCCAGCTCAGTAAGGGGACATCCTGTAGATCTCATTGGTTGACGCATCGTAATGCAAAATACGGCCAGCGCGAGCGCTTCCGCCCGCCACTCGCTCTAAATATTTACAACTTCGACATGTCACGATGTTAATTGCATTCATTTCAAATAAAAGTATGTATTTTCCTACCATGAACAATGCAGAAGGCCATTCTTTCGAAATAGGCTGTGTGTCGTTCGTTTGCGTTGCCTAGCACGCTTACAGTCACACGTAGCTCGGTTGTCTCGTTAGGCCTAATCACGTAACCTAGCAACAAATTCAGAGCGCCGTTACTTCACTGTAGTACGCCTTTGATTATTATTTGCTCTTGCAGTTTTATACAACGTTAAATTATGAACTATATTTACTAATTTGTATTTTTCTTATAGTGAAAATAGGGACCACTTTTTCGTACTCCAGTTAGGTGGTCCCTATTTTCACTTAAAAAAAAACTTTGGGGCCGCCATATTTTTTTAATAATAGCGTATGGACGGACAGGAAGGCTCGAAATTCATTTTTTTAAATACAGTTTATATTAAAATTAAATAACTAGTGAACTACAAAACAGCCTTTTTTTTAAATCTAATTTTTTTTTCTTTTGGGGGGGGCCCCTAAAGCTGGGGGCTGGTGGCCTTCCGCCATTGCCACCCTGCAGCTACGACGCTGCGCAGAAGGATCACACAAATAAAACTTCGACAGAGTAAGGAGAATTTTCCTGGGGTTCCAAAAACGTCTCTTTAGTGTTAGTGTTCCTCCACATCTTGAATAATGGAGAGTAGAGCCTAACAGAGTCCTTACTAGTCAAGTCCCTAGGAGCCAGGGAAGTGGAAGAGACTATACCAGCTTTCTTCAGGGGCTGTGTGATGTATTCTGGGCATTATATTTAATGACCTGGTGTCTGACTCACCTCTAACTTGAAATGTGGGCCACATTGCAATTGCATTATTAATGCTGCAAACCAACGGGTTACTTGGTTACGGACTTTATTTATTTCAGGCGACTTGCGCATCCTGGTTTTAGCCTGTAAGGTGTGCACACACCTGGCCCACTTTATATGCAAGTACAGCATGGTCCTCATACCTGTTAGGCGACATTGACCGTCTTGAAGCAGCACATACGAGGATTAATAGAGACAGCAATGCCACAATCCGATAATGGAAGCTACCGACGAGTATGCGATTGGTGCATGTCGTCCTTAGACTGGTTACCAGCTAGTTCTCTTATTTTTTCCCAGCTGCTTGCTGTATTTTATGTTGATGCTGTTCACTTATTTTAAGTCCCTCATTGACGTTGTCCTTGCTGACTGCTAGTTTGACATAAATTTATTTTGGGGTGTGGGAATTACTGACTATGATTGGTCCATTCCTATCTTTCCTTTTGCAATTGCAATGAAGTTACCGAAGTATCTCCTCTGCAACGATTGGGAGTTTCTCGGTTCGAATTACCAGCTTTGCCCGGTGCCTTGTTGGATGCCATTCTAAAACGCCTAGTAAGGCTCAAATTCATGTCGGTTCGTCAACACGAACAGTGGTTTCAGATGAGATAAAAAAAAACCAACAAATTTATTTTAAATTAAAAAAAATAATATAATAGTGATCGCACGGTCCCTAACTTTCACAATGCTAAAAACGATCAGCGATATACCCCATATCACCACACTTTACAGTGCATGATGTGGGATATATCACCACAGTAAAATGTGGTGATATGCATGCCATGCACAATAAATTGGGGTCATGTCACAAGAACGTGACTGTGAGGTGACCGACGTAATTTTTACATGATGAAGTTTCCGTGATGCGCAACAAGATAATATACATCAGTTCATGAATTTTAAGAAAAGCTTGTGCCTACACTATTAAAGAAAAACCCACCCACAAGACGCAAAACAACAACTGGTCAAATGGTATCGGCAACAATCCTGACTCATCAATACAAAATTATGCAAAATGAAACAACACAGCTATGAAGGCAAACTTTACGTTTACCCCCATCAATTTTGTTTTTCATTTCGAAAGTAGGGGTCGTGCGATAAATTAGTTATACCACCCGGAGCGAACTGTATCGCATTTATGAGCCAATGGGTGGTATCCCTTAAGTGGCCAATCCTGTCGAACTATGTAGTTCTCTTGGGATATCGCCCATCGGTGATAATCCGATACAGTTCGCCAGGGGTGGTATAACTATTACCTGTCAGGTACCATTCACTAATCCTCTAGCAATGGGGGAAAATTGGTGTAAGTCCACTACTGAGAAATAGATCGATTGTCTATTTTCGAATGTTATCAAATTTTTTATTGTGTACCTGACGAAGTACTGTCTTTCAGGCAACCACTACGTTTTTTTTTTTTCATTAAATACGGAAATTTTCATCGAACTTGCAACTTACACAGACTGCGGTCAAATCATGCAACAATCTTTGCTAATTTATACGAACCGATTTAATGAATTTGTCATGCTACAATGTACGACATACATTTAATGTTTTTTTTTTTCGCAGAGTTTGTTGAAACAAGAATGCGCCTATCAAATGGTACGATCGTGTTGATGACACTAACTTCACTCGCTGGTAAACAGGTTATTCTTAGTTGTATTACTTATTCAATTACCGTATTTATTTATTTAGTGCTTAGTAATCTGTACAGCAAATTGAAAATAAAAACTAGGGGGACAACTCAGAATGTCAGAAGATCTGATTCAAGTCCGATCAGGTAAGGACTTGATCTGGGTAGATATGGCCAGATCTGGGCCAATTCTGGATATGATCAAATTTTAGCCAGATGTAACCATACGGTGTTGTGGTGGAGAGGAGTCAAATTGTAAGGATTCCATTCTATTTTTAGCCATTGTAAAATTTTGCCTTCTTTCGAATTTGATCCTGTAATATATATTTCGTAACTCAGGAACTGCAGCCATTATTATTGCGAAATGAGTTGCACCATTACTGCGTACTCTTGCACGGAACCTCACCTATATAAGCCAAGGCTGGTGCAAGAGCCGTATTATTAATTGTTAGGTTATACTTGACGTCTCCATGCTTTGCTTGGCGCGCACGCTCGTGCTAAAACCTGCTCTGGGGGGAGAGTCGGCCAACTCTTCTGTGACGTCACCATGTCAGAAAAATCACCGCTACACGCTGCCTTGTTTTTAAATCTTGTACGCCTGAGCTTGCTAATGCTGGCTGCTACTTCGATCTAACTGTGCTGTTTCACAACTTCACACTTCTAGAGCGGGAAGATTCTAAGCCGTACGGCTGAGTGCTACTGTAATTAAGATATTTTGCCGGCTATTTTGAGCATTCAACCTTTCAGCACAGCACATTTTCCCCCCTTTTCTTGTGGCGTGCATGGAATCCGTTGATGCCGCCATTTTCCTATCCCAACAACCAGTATGCAACATCTAAGTGATCGAGCTTCACGAAACGTTCACCGAACTGGGTCCAGTTGATATTTGCTTGACGATCGAAAACACCAAAATGCGATCGTTACTTCACCTACTCCATATTTATAAACGTTCGCGCTCAAGCGTTGAGCATCAAAAAAGCTCCGCTGTCAAGTGTCGAGCGTGACACATACGCATCGAAATCTACACCGTATTAAGCTCTGATCCCAAAGTCCCGTCCGTGTAACCAACAAATAAGCCCCGATTACTTCCAACAATAAGAAGTAACAATCACTTTAAGTCATTGCTACGTTGCAAAGTGGCCGGCAGCAATAAGGCCTCTGTAAACAATGAAACTTAATTTACCACATCATAATAATATCAGAAAACAAAAACGAACACGTTTGATGCTTAAGGTAAGGTTTAAGTGACCCGAAGTCTAAGCAGCAAAGGAATACAAATAAACTTTCCTGTAAGGTTTCAGATAGTGCAGTGATTTTGCACTGTTTAGTCCACGTGAAACCTTACTGCTGTACTCTAATGTTTTAACCATTTTTACTTTTGCACACGATGCATTAGCTAATGATTGGAGCATTCTATCAGCTAAACAATATCGCTGGGAAATGTTAAAACCTAATCGTGTTAGTGGGCGTAGCACAGCTTTACAGATAATTCAGCGTTCGTGGAAGTTCTTGAAAATCTAGAAATATCCTGGAAAGTACTAATGAAATTCCATGCCTGGAAAAGTGCCTAAAACCTTGATAAATGATATAAGCATCATCAGTAGGGTGATGAACGGAATGCATCCGACGTGACTGAAGAACACTGAAAAAAATTAGCCAAGAATAGTCGAGTGTGTAGCCTTACATTATTCTTCCTTTGTTTGGGCATGAAAAGTTTTAGATTTTGGCTCTGGCTTGTATTTATGTGTATATGGTTGGGTACAGCATTTCGGTTTCACGTCAACTAAACAGAATAGCTACACTGCAGTATCTGAAACCTTACAGGAAAGTTGATGTGTGTTCCTTTGCTTTTTTGACTTTGGGTCAGTTAAACCTTACCTTAAGCATCAAACGAGTTCGTTTTTGTTTTCAAATTTTTGCTACTTTGGTGTACCGTGCAGTTTAGGTTAGCTTGTTTTAATGTTTTGTATCTTTATCAATTACGGTTTGGACAAACCAATGGAAACAAACCCTTTAATCTTCACTCTACATCTTGAAGTTGGCGTTTGCTGATTGGCATTGTTGAATAACAATGTTTAAAACATGCATTTCTTTTTATGAAACAAACAAGCCACGTGCCTCCTTAATTCGTGAGTGCAATGTTCGAGCGTTTACGTGCACCATGAAACAAGCGGTTAACTTAAGCCTAACGTAACAACACGGGCACTTTTATTTTTTTTTCTTATAAAGAACGACCGTTTTCAAACGTAGATTTTGAACTGCTAGATGGGCGCTATCTTGTGACAGTTATGTCGTTGACCTTGACTACTTTCTCCCTGGTGCACGTGGACGCACCAACTTTACACTCAATAATTAAGGAGATACGCGGCTTGTTTGTTGTGTAAAAAGGAATTTCCTTGCGTATTTCTTCGCTTGTTGAAATCAAGTGCTACCTGGAACTAAATAATGGTAGACGGCGCTGATGCTTCAATCTGCCATTCGGACCTTTAAGAGCATCGATTAACTCCGGATGGGTTTATCGCTCATGCTGAAAGGTGAATTAATTTATGCTCAACAGTTGCGTTTTAGAACGAAGGCTAAAAAAACACGTTTATGACTAGAAACGTCTACTATGTATTAAATGTACATAAGCATTTGATGAAGTCGTTCGTTAGATTCTACCCTCTTTTGGACATAAAACAGCCCTGTTGAATTTGCTTCATTTTCGAGGTACCAACTTGTCTCCAGTATTCGTCGGTTTAGATGAATTTGACTAGTTTTGTAAGTTAGTGAAGGTTTTACGTGAACTTAACACAATACTCTAATTTAATTTACTCCTTCATTTCTTATTAGTAATTGTCTATGTCTATCGGGCAGTGACACGACGTAGTATTATTGTGTATAACTCTATGATGGAGCCTTAATGGGTTAGCTGCAAGGGGCACTGCAGAGAGAAACAGAAGGGCGTCATACTGAAGCCGGTGCTGTGAAGAGTGATTTCTTAGACCTAAAACGCGCGAATTTTGTTGGTTGAGAAAACAACGTTATTTTAAGCCTATGAAATCAGCTCTTCCGTTGTTTTTCCCTCCATTTTTATGTAGTGCACCTTGTAGTTAAGCCCTCCAAAACCCATACTGGTGCCAATATGGCGGCAAATGTCATTGCTCTATTGGATTTATTCTGAATTGTTTTTACAATATGTGTAGGTATTGTTGTATCAGAAGATTACGAATCTGTTGTGACCCAGATAACCCTAAAACATGAGGAGGAGGATCAATGCTACCCCTTGGCAGTTGGGGTTTATGTGAGAATTCAATGCACAAAGCCGATAGATTGGAAGGCTCAAACAGCAGATATAGGATGCAAGTAAGTATCTGTCCTATCAACTACCCTCTGTCAGGAATATTAGTATTTGTAGCCTTCAGGTCACCACTGAGAAAGACTGAACAGCTACTTAGCTCGGCTGGAGCCTGTAGCCAGTATTTGCCCTGGTAGCGTAGTGGTTAGAGTACCCGGCCTAGTCAGCAGGAAGTCCCGGGTTCGAGTCCCAGTCGGGGCGGTTGTCTTTCTTTCTTAGATTAGTGTTTCTTATGTCCTCACAAGGCCAGTCTTTAATGTATACTGTTTGCTTCATGGGGTTATTGGTGCATTTACAGCACTGGGGCACGCTGTTAGTCAAACTGATCACGTTATTCAGTTGCAACTTGGACGCATCACTGCATAGCTTCTATCACTGATGAAATTGGGCAGGGTGGTCCCCTGTCCAATGAAATTTGGGCCAAGGTAACTGACCTGCCCTAACCTAACAATCATACCAGCAGCAATGCTGCACAATATCAGGCGGGGGAAATCAAATGCAACTGAATAATGTAGTGGGAAAACAGTACTGGGAAATTGTCTGATGCTAACATTAACTTTTTAATGTAAGTTCCTGTGTATAGCTTGGTTTTTTATGATCGTCCGAAGATGGTTAGATGTGATTGAATTACTAGAAAATTGCTCACCAACAACTCTCTGGATGAAACTGCTTGAAGGATGAGCTGCTCCGCAACAATTGCTCTAAAGAAAATTACTCCCAAACAATTGCTGTCCAGAACAATTGCTGCTTGAAGGATAAAGTGCTCCGCAACAATTGCTCTAAAGAAAATTACTCCCAAACAATTGCTGTCCAGTTGACAGTTGCGTAACTACAATGAGGCAGAGGAGGCAGCCGCCTCCGGGCCCACCGACTTTGGTGCCCCCTTCACTGGCCCCAATTTAAAATTTGTTTGTAACCGCAAATTATAAGTAAGTTATTGCTATAGTTTCGTGAAAAAAGTTGTGTCTAGCGTTGTAAAAACTGAATTGTTTTATTTTTTAAGAGGGGGAGGGGGGGGGCTCCACTGAGCTCTTGCCTTATGTGGCAAAAACTGCAATTTGTTTTTATAAAGTTTCTCCACTGGGGTTTCGACTTGTGTTGCAAAACACTTTTTTTATGAAGAAGGAGGCTCTATTGGGCCCTTGCCCCCCATGTGTAGCAAACCTTCATTCATTTTTTTAGTGAAAGGGGCCCTCCACTGGGCTCTCACCTTGTGTGGCAATAACTGAATTTTTTTTATGAAGGGGAGGCTTCACTTCACTGCTGCCTCCGGGCCTCAATTTTGAAGTTACGCCTCTGTCAGATGAAACTGCTTGTAGGATAAAGTGCTCTGCAACAATTGCTCGACAGGAAAATTGCTCACCAAAAGAAATGACTACTGAATGAAGCAAATAAAGTGTTTAATTTAGTTAAATACTCTAAATAACAATACAGTACAATTAATCAAAAGTGCTAACAACGGTAAAAAATACAAAAACTCTGTAATTGTTTGCCGGTTCACGTAAATAGTCCAAGGAGTTGGTAATTTTCATAATCATTGACAATTCGTTCAGTTTTTTTTGCACAGTCCCTATACTGTTTCTGGTTAGTTGCTACGTCATTTCTGACCTTTTTGAGGATAAAAAAATTAATGTATTTCTACTTAAAGCTGAAGCCTTGGTGATGGTGTAGAAAACGAACGACTTAACAATTAGACTGTCTGCCAATTTCAAAAATGCTACTTGGAAGCAATTTTTATGTCTAGGGAACAGTTTAGTTTACCCTTCGAGCAATTTTGTATGGTGGTTAATTGTTAGCAGGTAATTTCTGGGGAGCAGCAGTCGGCGAGTAATGTTGGTAAGCAATTTTCCGGGTTCGTGTGATTCCATATAGTTGAATATAAAGGTTTTTACAACTATATTTGCGAATGTTTGGATGAGAAAAGGAAAATATTAATCTAACAGCGAGTCCACCAACGACCACCACTAGTTGTCAGTGCATTACCTTCCCCACCCCGACGTTAACGATTGAGTTAAACCACAGGTAGGAGGGCACCCCTTTTAACGAAAGTGGATCAGACCCCTGCATTACTATCACTTCGCTTGAGTACAGCAATAACAAGAAATCCATCAACTTACTCTGTTGCTTACATGCAGGATTTTGCAAGAGGTTTTGCGATGTAACGGAATTTTGTCAGACAAGATCAAAACTTGCAACACAGCCCGTTCGTCCTATTTCAAAACACTTCTGTTGTTGTATGACCGAGTGATTCACTTCGTTTGTGGTTCGGATGCTGCCGTT
>JAHWFP010261624.1:0-10838 GCA_023313725.1 Lithobius niger
AGAACTATCAGTTGTACCCGGCTTCGTGCTGGGTTTTGTTTCGCCCATGGTTGTTTCCCAGTTTTCGGTCGGTGTGGTCCAAATGTTGAACGCGACAGGCAATTTCGCGTGGTGGAGTACTCATCTTTACCTCCCATCCTGTACGTGCCCTCTCCCCGCCTCCTTTCCTCCTATCCTACCTAAAAACACTTATCTTGTAGGTTCAGTTAATGCGCAATCATATGCTTAATGGTAACGATGCATTACCCCCCCCCCCCCACCATCCTCCCAATTTCTTTTTTCTAAAGAGCAGGGCTAACAGACGCACTGACCCACGTACTGGCATTTGCCGTTCAGGCCCTCCTCCCCACTCCCAGTTTATCGCTTTGGCTTGAGCGATCCGTACCGTTTGAAAAATAACTGTTCTCCGTGCATGATGGCATTTAACACTTGCCACGAGATGACCGCGCAGAGCAAATTGTTAGTCGAGGCAACAATGTGCTAATTTCAACTTCTTTTCAAGGCAGCAACGTACCAGTTTCAACTTTTAGCTAAAGAATTGACACACTCGCCCGATTTCATTGTAGGGTATGCTTCTTTTGAGGTCGTCATTGTCTTCGTTTCTGCCATGAGACTTTGGTTTATAATACAAGATTTCCACCCAGACAAAAAAATTGTAGAAATTACTGCAATGGTGCTCCTCAAATGTTGGCATTCCAGGATAGTAGCAATATTAACTACAGAATAATCAACACTCGTAAAGAATGATATTCACACAAAACCAAAGTGTTAATACGATCTGAGAAACTTTTGTAGACAAAAAGCAAGGATACTGGCAGCCAAAAAGATTTCGACATGCAATAAAAGACCCTTTTTCGTAATTATGATGGCGACAACCGTATCCACCGAAAATCAAAACTGGTATAAGAGAACAAGTAGTGAAAGTAGGACTTATAGTTCTCCCAGATGAAGACACCCAAAGTTAAACCTATAAATAAACGTCATGAACATTTGGACCCACCAACCACACTGTCACATCGTCAGCGAAAACAGCCATATTGCACTATGGGTCCACCTCATCTAGCAGGCGGTTCAGTAGGATTGCGAACAAAATCATGCTGAGGGCACTCTCCTGTGGCAAACCACGACTAGTTTTCCTTGCTGAAGAATAGTTATTGCCTATCCTCATCATAAAACTGCGCCGGATAACAAGGTCCTGAGAAAGGCTAAAATCGGTGCACTGACACAAACTGAAGACACAGAATCCACACAGAATCCAGAAACACCCCATCGACACCGACCTGAAAACAGTGTGAAGCCCGTGGCTCCCTTACACCATTTTCCAAGTCCACGATTGCGTCTTGCGCCCTTCTTCCTTGTCCCAAACCGAACTGGGCAGGGTGAAAGGCGCATCGGCTCTCCAGGTACCAACACAACTTACGTTGATGATGTGTTACTTTGCTTCGTATTGCTTGAAATAGCAGAAGTTTTACTTCTGAACTTTAAAACATTTAAGGTGTTAAATTTTGCGGAGATATCAATTGTTTTGGCAACTGATATGATTTTGTGGTTTTTTTGATTTTGTAAGTCGAATACTTTCCTTAAAAGCAAACTAGGAATAAATAATTACTCGCAGAACAGAGCCAAGTATTAATTCTACAGAAATTGCATATTTCAGAAAAACTAGCTGACCCCGGCGTAACACACGCCGTTCTAGCAAACAGCTAATTCTAATTCTCATGTTGTTTGTTGATGGGTCTGGCTTATTTTGTTAATTTCGCAATCTCAATGCTACTTATGTTTAGTGTGGAGAAGTTCCGCAAGCCAGACGTATGCCGTGACAGCACGCAATATATATTTTTTAATTTAGTTTTTTTTTATTTTTGGTTGTCAGGTTTTGTTGACGCTTTACACTTGGTTATTTTCGGCGGTGATTCTTGTTTACACATCAGGTTTTTTTAAGTGATGTAATTTTATAATTATTTTTTTCTAGTGGAATAATTTCTTTTAATACAAACTGAAAATAATTAATTTCCCGCAGAAAGGAGCCAATATTAACTCTACACATTTCAGATAAATAATTTTCCGGTAGTTTGTTTGTTGACTGTTTATTTATGGGTATGGCAGATTTTCTTTAGCAATAACAATGCAACTTATTAGTTAGTGTGGAGGAGTTACGCTATCCAGATATGTGCCATTACAGTATGTCATTTCCCGTTAACCGACCAACTCTGAACATGCACCCGTGTAAGTGCGAAATACGCGACTCGTACATTCCTTTTAACAATCCCGAACAATACTTTTAAGGTTACGAACAATAGTTAGTTTAACAATAGTTTAACAGTTCCCCTACGCGCTAGTTAGCTCGGCACTTACCCAAGGGCCCTGAATTTCCAAACCACCAAAAGTATGTAGAATTAATGGCGCCAAATGAACACAGCAACTTTCATTTAGTAAGGTCTGAGATGTTCACAATCAGTTTTTTAAAGTCGATGGAAATTAACATGACTTCCGGGATACCAGTAGCTAGCTCAATAGTAACACAAAATCGACGACGTTTGGTAAAGTCGTCCGACGAACCCTAACCGTTGCCCTACAGTATTGGGACGCAGTGCCTGATTGCCCAACAGATTTGCAACCTTTTTTATCGCATGCAAATATTTTATCCAGCTGCTCGTTGTAGTCTGTAAAACGTTTGCATCATAACCTAGTTAGAAGATAATTAGTCAGTAACACAAAATCTACGACGTTGAGGGCATTCTTTCTCCGTAAATGACACGTAATGCCGAGATTATCTTCATTACTGTTGTACGCACCCGATTCAAAAGATTTGCAAAGATTTTCTACTGCATGCGAAATTTTCTCATAGGCTGAAATCAGCATAACTTTTGTTACAGTTAAAAGACAGTTAGCCAGTGAGCCGTTTTTTCGTTGTTCTTTTTACTAACAGGAGTCGAACTCAAACCAGGTTATCTGCTTTTTTTGTTTTGTTAGGGAGCACGAACCCAAACAGGGTTATTTGCCCAACGACAACGGGTTCAAAGGGCTTTAGCGAGCGTTAACCACTCCTGCCGACGACAATTTTGAACAACAATGTATTCTGACAACAATTAAGCTCTTACAACAATTAACGCTTGTCTACTTGGCGGCGACTTGCTAGCGTGTTTCTAGATTCTACTCCGGTTCTCCTACGATAATTTGGCACAACAAATGAGAGCCAGATTAGGTGGTACGGAAAAAAAAAGAAGTGGGGTTAGGGCTAGGAGGAGTGATTGGGTGTGTTGGGGGAGTAAAGAAACACACGAACACCTTAGCACTTAGATGGATTTATACAACGTGTGCTGCCTATTAATTACACAGTTGTCTAGAAAATTGTAGGGGTTTTAAAACTTTTATCTGACGGATGCATTTTGGTTTTACAGGTGCAAAGAACGGAGGAGGAGTCTTTGCAACATGAAGAACCAGGTAAGACAATCGCCGGAAGTGGGGGCGGGTCTGAGGGTTCCTTTAAAGGCTGTGCAGTTGTGTTTGAATATGGTAGATGGGTTAAGGTACGTGAACTTGGCTCGCAACAAAGCAAGGTCGTTGATACCTAATAAAGGGGGGTGAGAGTGTTCATGTGACGAGTATTTGTTTTGTATCTCGTATTATTTTGAAGGTGGGTCTGAACGTTGCGTCTGCTCGTGTTCCTTCTTTTATTTGTCTCGAAATATTTGAAAAACAAAATTTCGTTAGTTTGCTATTTAGAATAGAGTTTATCTTCACTTCTTTTTTAAATATGAAATAGAAGGCATCTACGATTTAAGTGGACAAGATAACTTTAATTCCAGATGAAAAGTGAGATTTTGAATTTTCTCATGGCAAAATTGAATTACACTTTTTTTGTAGTTTAAAATTTTTACATCCGAAAAATGTTAAACCGAATTATTTCAAATTCGACTATCACGCCCAATCTCCATACAAAAATATTTTTCAGACTGCGGTTAGCGGTTAGTCAATGAAAATAGCGGCATTCGAGTTTCCCGGATTCGCTCCATTTAAACCTGGTTATTTTTTTGTGTTCCTTCTTTTTTTTTAAATTAAGTTTTCTAGTGTGGCAATAGAAACCAGTTGCTTTCCCTCCTTGCTTCTCTCAGGTCACCATTGAGAAAGGTGAACAACATTTTAGCTCGGCTGGCGCATGAATTTAGAGATCATTCTCGATGGAGCAGTTACGATCTGAACTGCTTTTCCTATACGTCCCAGAGTCTAAGGAAAGAGTATGTAACATTCTAATATTGTAAAACCGTACGGTACCTAACTTGAGACTGGAGGAATAGTCAGTTCCGGCTGGAAGGGAGTCGTTTTACGAAGTACTTTCTTTTGTTCGTATCCCTATACCTCAAAGCTGTTCCAGTACCAGCGAATGCTTTCCAGACGCGTAACAACTGTGGTTTGTCTGAGAGCAAACGTATTGGACGCCTTTTATTTTACGCATTGTGACAGGCAATGCGAAGCAGAGCAAAGGAACTTGTCATCCATTGCTGGTGTCTGTCTGTCCGTCTCTCTCCACCATAACTTTTCAACCAATTGGCAGATCAATTTCAAAATTTCATGCGGGGGGGGGGGGGGCGGTGGACGAAATTCTAATGGAATAATTTTCTAATGTGCCTAACTAAAAAATCTGGAAAATCATCGAAACGAAATATCGGATAGGCATATAATGGATAAACGTCTAACTGGACAATAATATAACTGATAAATGTCTAACTGGACAATAATACAGCTGCGGTTTCTGATGTTGTATGTATAGCCACAGTGAGCGCATCAGCGCGAGCGAGGCAAGGACATAGACGATTTTCCATTATACGAATTTCGTGTTAGACAATTTTCCGTTATACTGTTATACTGTATATAATTTATGTTCTTCCAATTATGCGATTTTCCAGTTAGACGATTAGGCCACCCGCGCACTAGGCGGCAAGGTCGCGTGGCCAGTAGTTGTCGCGGCCAAAACACACAGCGAAGTGCCGCGCGACCACGTCCGTTTTCTCTTGATAATTATCGGTCACGTGGTGAAAAATGAACACGAGCCAAGTATGGTCGCCTGCACGCCGCCGCCGCGCGCGCGTTGCTACATATACCGTAAGCATTCTCGTTGGCCGCAGCGACCTGGTCGCGCGGCTTGGCAGCCGTTTGTGCGGGGGCCCTCCCCTTCCCCCCCCCCCCCCCACCCGCCTCAATTTTTCTACATGCATTCTGTGTCTTATTTGTAGATTTAAGTTCGTAAATCAGTAAAATTAGGCAGAAGGTTTGGGAGAGTGTAACTCTCAAATACGAAAATTAATAAGATTTCATTACCTCGACAATAGCTATAATCATTTCTAAGAGCCAGTCCGAATAAAGACTGGTGAAAAGCCACACCATCTAAAAACGGGTAAATTTAGATACACTTCGACGTTCTGTTCCCTTGATTATGGATCTCTCCATCCCAGTTTTACCCCTCTCCAAAAGCCTCCCCAGACGTAATGTGCGCACTGCATAGTTTTTACATTTTTATTGCTATTTAAAAAAAGCAATTTTTTACTGCATACTTAAAATTAATTTTTAATTTTAAAACTGTGCGAATAAAAGATTGCTTTAACTTAATTTTTCGTACTGTTCCAAATATCCCACTCGTTATTAATTAGCTTTGCTGCATTTTCATGGGTTTGCCAGAGTGTAGCAAAAGTGTCTCTACGAAAGAAAAATGGGAAAGTGGATGGGCAGGCAATATTTACGTAAAGTTTGACCGAACGTTGCGAACAGAGTCACGTAGGTAAGCCAGTGTGGAACCCTTAAGCACATTTTATTTTTGTAGTTTACGTCAGCTACTTGATTTTTAAAAGGCATTACTTCCATATTACCTTTCCTGTCTGACACGGCATTCGTTACGTTATAGAACAGCATTCTAGAACAGCCTTTGTTCGTTATTGCTGTAATTATTTTTTAAATTAATTATTCCTTGGGGCGGGGGACAGAAAAACATTCTCTTTCGTACTATTTTGTAATCTGGAAATGGACGAATTTTATCTTCAAAAAGAGTTTCTGTTTTCAATCAGACAATAATCTACGTTTAGAGATCTTCAATTCTACCCCGAGTCGTGTGCTTAGTCCGAATTGCTTAATCATCAAAATTGACTCGTTCCACGATGTAAGCCTACCCCATCACTTGTTTCGTATAGTTTCCTGGTATTTCCGACTGTGGGTCGTTTTTCTAACTCAGACTTATGATTTGGAGGTTCAACGCCTGGTAGAAATCCAACTTCGTTACCAGCGTTTAAAATGGTAATCCAGCACACTTTTCCGCTGGGCGTCCTAAATCCAGTTGACATACCGCTACAAAATTCTTGCCTACTTCATTGATAGTGGAGCGGCATAGCAACTCAATTGTGCGTTTTGTGATACAAGTATCAAACATTGCACAGACGGGGGCCAATATATTACAAACAGATCTGGATATGGAGGCATGAAAATTATCATTCTCTAAGATGGCGTCCAAGATGGCGCCCGAAATGGCAACTATAAATGCTTTTAAACCATAAATTTTGATGTAAAACATTTGCATACATTCACATATGATCACAATTGCTTTTATTGTGTAGTTATTGTGATACAAGGCGTAATGAAATGTAATTTGTTGCAAGATGGCGGCCAAATTGGTCTGCTATGTCGTCTAACTCCATTATTTTGTAGTTGATTGCAAAGAAGAGCACATGAAAGTGGCTGTGCAAGAAATTCTGATGATGCTGTAACCTTTGAATGCTGGAGTGATCAAAGAAGACGTGCCTAGCCTCAGTTTCAGTACTGCCAATCGTTCACGAGCTGGAACTGCTGGTTCTCATCAATGAACGTTGCCTATGCCAGGCATCCTTTCTGATGCAGCTCGACACCCTGACTGAGCTCGTCCTCTGGTTCTACACCTTGGATCATATGAACTATGCAAGGTGGATACCTGTTCACTTGGGGACATGTCTGCACTAGTAGCAGAGCACCCAGATGTTGCAGCCAAATTCAGTGCCGGTCATTTCACCGTGTAAAAGATAAGGAAGGTTTTCTCTTCAATACCTGTTGACCAGGCACACGAGCAAAACAATGCACTCAAAAATAGCGACGGTGCATCTGTAGACCTTTCCGTCAATCGAAGTGCCCTTCAATGATGGATGCTAGCTGGACCGGAGGAGAGTTCCAGGATAGCTACCAGTACGGAGGAGGGCAAGTTGATGCACGTCACCACGATCAGGCAGCGAGTGTGCAAACTGCATTCTCCAAAGACCAAATGATGGACACCCAGATGAATTCTTTCGCCACGAGATAAGGCATGACTTCCTGCATTGTCTGACCATGGTATACTCCAGTTAGGTGCAAAGTATGACCTTCTCGCGTGCCTTGACGATGTTGCTGAAGCACAACAGGATTTCCCTGCTGTAACATCGTCTAGTTCTTGATGGTGTAGCTATCATAAACTTGTTGAAGCCAGATGCTACTAAAAACTTCTATGAGAGTGCTGTAACATATTCATACCCTATCTTTCTTCAAAGCTGCAGAATGTGAAACGGTTGTACCTACTGTGGGGCACCTACATTAAGGATTCGCTAAAAGAAACTGTGAGAACACAAAGAGAAAAAGGGGTACGAAGACATGTTATTGCAGCGTGTGTCATATCCGTAAATTAGCAAAGTTTCCTTAAAGTTGATGAAGGCAAGGTGGAGCTGCCATCCAGTGGTTCGACAAAGAGGACAGACAGCTTGCCGCCACTGATCGAGAAGAAGTTTTCAGCAAGCCTCCAGTCGAAGTTGTGGCAACAATCGCTCCATGCAACGATAAGGAAGCAGACATATGATGCACAACATGGCCACCGAAAGATCATGATTCGGGCGGTTGAAACAGACGTCGTGGTGTTGGCAGCGTCTGTGTCACAGGGCCTGCAACCAGGCACTGAAGCATGGGTGACATTTGGAACGGGAAAAAACTTTCGTTACTTACCTGCCCACAAAATGGCAGCAGGGATTCAACCACAGAAGATTCTTGCATTGCCGATGTTTAATGCTTGACTGGTTGTGACATCGTGGTCATGGTAAGAAGAGTGCATGGACCATCTGGTCTGTCTACCCGGATTGGATTTCTGTACTCCTGAAGCTTTCCTCTGCACTTAACGCCATACCAGAAAGAGGTCATGTCTTGTATTGAAAGGTTTGTCATCCTTCTGTACGACAGACCAAGCACATGCTTGACATAGATGTAGTTCAAAGAAAGCTGCAAAGAAAAACGTCAGCCTGATTCCACCAACAAACAAAGGCAGCTCTAGAACAGCTTGTTAGCATGTTAAGAAGCCTATGTGCCAAGGATGTCATGTGTAGAGATATAAACTAATTCCATTCCAAGAGCTCCCTGCACCAACCAACTGGGGCTGGGTCAAGACAGACTACAGCCTGTACGAGCCTTGTCAGACGATTCTGCCAGAAGCGTCAAAGACATGCAGCAAAGGGTTGGTCTTATGCAAATGCAAGAAGGACTACTTGAAGCGCGGCACTTGCAAAAAAGCTGAGCTAGCATGCTCAGTCTTGTGTTTATGTGACGGAGGATGTATACTAGGACTTATGTCGCAGGCGTAAACATTCTATGCATAAACTAGTGTAATAGCAGATAAGGTTGGTCTGCTTCCAATATTTATGTGTCTCAGTTTATTGTGTTTGTATTTGGGTTAGGCGTATTTGTCCATTGCCAACAAAACATTAAATTTTTTCCCCGTGAAGTCTATCTTCAGATAGTGCAGCATTTTTTGTATTAGTGATGTAACATGAATAATACAAAGGTCTTTGTTAATATAACATACATGTGTGCTTTTATTTGAGAACAAAAGTCATGTATAGTCACTACACAGCTTTTCAGCAGTTTTGGCCGCCATTTTGTCCGCCATCTTGAAAATATTTAATTTCCACGATGCCTCCATAGCCAGATGGTTATATACTGTATCGGCCTATGTCTGTGCCTAATCTTTCGCTTGTATCACAAAATGCACAATTCACGTGTATTTAGGACCTTATGCTTCACTATTACGCCTAACTTTTAAATCTTACCAAAGATAGACCATGTGGATCTACGCTGGTATAGGATTAGTATACTCTAGGGTTAGGCTTAGGAAGCTAACATTTACTGGAGAGAGGAGATGAGATATTGCCTGGTTGGCTCAAAGGTTGGTCTGCCAACCAAATGGCAGTGGAACAGCTTAAATACCGAAGGTAGTTTACACTAGCAATCACTAAGTGAAGCCATAAGTTAAATGGAAGTAGGAAGTAGGAAGTGCATAATAGAGATACTGCCGCTACCTATCCAAGGGTTGGTTTAAGGACCACTAATCCATAAGTATCTAGACATTAAAATAGTTATCACTCATATAAATCATAACATTACAGTAAAACAACACCTTGACAATGAGTGACCAAATTAAATTGGACGGAAAGCAAATCGGCTCAGAAGGGTATAATAAATTCAGATTTACGTCGCCTTTTGAACGTATATGTCTGACTGCCTGAGTGGGGAATCAAACCCACGACCCTTGAAACCAAAGGCTGAGAATAGCCGTTGGTTTCAAAAGTGACGGGTTCGATTCCCCACTCAGGGAGTCAGACATATACATTCAAAAGGCGACGTCAATGGGTTTGCATCTATATTTATTTAATAAGTAACCAAGTCATAGTTTGTGGAGAGCGAAACAAGGCCGTAAGGCTTGCATAACGCTCAAGGGAAGTGTGGAACTCCACCCTTCAACTATACATATCGAACAGCAGTATGCACAAACATCCAATAAATTGAAAGAACGCAGCATACGATTCTCAGCTCTGTAGATATTTTTCCTCATGATCAGTGATGGCAACAATACTCCCCAAGATTTGGTTCCGACAACAATCTGCCTCATCAATACCATCATCAATAGCCAATTATTAACCCAATCGATCGATACCACTTGTGAAAGTTAACCAAATTTATTGTAGCCAACGCCCGATTCATACCAACCTGTATCCGACACCCTGTATCCGACAACCTGTGACCAACCTGTACCAGACCACGCGAACTTTTTGACTTGGAACCCCTAAGGGCCAACCGCCATCATGGGTACCGAAGTCAACCTGCCCTCGTGCGATAGGCGAGCATTAAAAATCTTTAAGAACTGCACCACCATCTGAACTCCCCCCCCCCCCCCTCCCCCGTCGTACGTGTAATGAGGGAACCGCGGTATCATCCCGACAAGAGGATCAAATCGAAATAGGTGTGTTGCTGCTGCAAATTGAACAAGGCCAGTTTGGTGCTCCTGGCAATGCTGAATCACACTGAAACCCTTTCATATCGAGCAAATAATGACGGGTTCCGTGCGTCCGTCGGTCGAGTTTTCTTCGAAAGCTGACAGGTATAATCTAAAGGTCCATATCGAAAATTCCAAGAATCAGAATTCCAGTAGTGGCGCCAGCCAACTCCAGACAGGGGGGGCAATGATTCCCCGACAGGGGGGGCAAGGAAAACGAACATTTTTTTGTTTATATTTGTACTACTTTAGCAGGGGCCCGGTGAAGCTAGGGGGTGTGGGGGAGCGCTGTAAGGTCCCTTAGCGGTGTCCGGGGCGGAGCCCAGGAACCTGAAGCATTATATGCTATTTGAGAGCCTATTTGGAGCTTTCCGAGACACGTTTGCACCACATTGCTAAGCAAATGTCGAATGTTTTTCTTAAACATTCTTTAGCATGAGAGGTCGTAAAAACCTAACTGTGACCAAAATTCTAGTTTTTTTTTTACACATTTTACAAATTACAACTGTAATTACAATTTTACAATTTTACAAATTAA
>JAHWFP010261624.1:10938-22650 GCA_023313725.1 Lithobius niger
GAATTAATTTTTTTTTTATATATTATTAAATTAACGTTAACTAACACTGAATAATTTAGGTTCGAAAATGTTTCACCATAGCAAGAACACACAGTTGGACGTCATTCGTGTTGTGCGTTGGGCTTTTAAAATCGGGCCTTCTCCTTTTAGAAATAACTGGTAAAACATTGGCATCCCAAACGTGTCTCATAACTAAGATGCCTGTCAAATCATGGAGTTGACGGTCTAGCGCAGCAAATCAGTTTTCAGTTTAGCCACTTACTGTACACGATTTTCTCTCAGTTCATTGGTATCACGAATTCAAATGACGAAAACTTAACTAGAATCCTTTTACAACTTTTGTTTTGTACTTATTTAGTTAACGTTTCTGCATTAACTAAGACAGCTCTTAAATATGGAGGTGATGAGGACTACTCAAGCAAAACGGCAAACTCTTATTTTGAGCTTTTCCTCCCCAAATTTTAAAGAATTTTATGTCGTCGTGTGGATTCAGTCTTCCAGCTGTTCCCCGACGACAATCTCGGTTACTCCCCGACAGGGGGGGTAAGGCTTCCCCGACGGGGGGCTCTCGCTCCCCCCCCCCCCTGCCCCTCCTGTGGCGCCACCACTGCAGAATTCACTGCCCGACATGAAGGAATGGGTCATTTAATTCGAAAATACGTATTTTAAGAACTGAATTGAAAATCTTACATTATAAACCAAAGTCTCATAGCAGAAACGAAGACAACGACCCCCGGAAGGGGGAAACCCCTACAATAAAAACTAGCGAGTGTGTCAATCCTTTAGCTAAAAGTTGAAACTGCCTTGAAAAGAAGTTGAAATTGGCACATTGTTGCCTCGAATAACAATTTGCTCTGCGCGGTTAAGTCAGAGGCAAGTCTTAAATGACGTCATGCACGAAGGACAGTCATTTTTCACACGATACGGATCGCTTCAGCTAAAGTGATAAACTGTAAGTAGGGGGAAGCCTGAACGGAGAATGCCCGTGTGTGGGGCAGTGCGTTTGTTAGCCCTGCTCTTTAGAAAATTAAAAAAATTGGGAGGGTTGGGGAGAGGGGAATGTGTCTTTTACCATTGAGTATATAATTACGCATTAACTGAACCTACATGGTAAGATTTTTTTCCATGGGTGGAAAGGTGGAGGGAAGAGGGGAGTTACAAGTTGGGAAGAAAACGGGAGTATTCCAAAAAGCAAAATTGTCTGTCGCATTCAACGCACACGCCACACCTACCGAAAACTGAGAAACAATTACGGGCGAAACAAAACCTCGGGCGAAGCCGGGTACAACTGCTATATATATATATATATATATATATATATATATCATACATATAATACGCCAGCAACACCGGACGTTAGCGACGCGACGCCAGCAACAACACCAACAGGCGAGAACTACGCAACGCCTACGTCACGACTCGCCCAGATGAACAGCGCCAGCAATACCATCTGCTGCCAACCCCATCTACCGTCGCTAAACGCCATAGAAGGACAACCAAGGTCATATAGCAGCGCCAGTAATACGTACGCGTCAATACGAGTTGGGAAGGTGGGCACCGACAACCCTTTGGATGTTTAGCCTTTTTTCCCCAAACTTAATCCCAATTTCAGTCGAATTTCTTGCTCTCCCAATTGTGGTATTTTGATGCTGAAACCAGTGAAAGGTTAGGGTTACCTTTCGTGAGTTTCTTCTTTTCGGGATTTTTGTTAGCCCAACTTTACGTTTCTTTCTCGGGCCCTGTTTTAGGCTCTTTTTAGAGTCTTTTTTTTTTTTTAGGACAAAGGGTGAAACGTGGGTTAGCTGTGCAATGATTAAAGAGTTTTAAGTTATGCTGTTTTCGTTAGGCCTAACGTCGTCGAATCTTTTTCAAATTTAATAAGAAGATGTATTTTGACCTTGGGAGTTCGTTTTTCGGGTTTTGGACGTTAAACCCATTTTTAGGCGTATTTCAATTTTACTATTCAGTACAAATTCTGGCTCATAGTAGCCATTTTCAATTTTCAATGTTGTGTATAAAAACAGTATTTTCTGCGTTTCTTTCCCCCATAATCAACATATTTTTCCCCCTTAATCAACTTATGAACACTAGGACCCGTCATTTTTGACGGGATTTCAGCTAGTATATATATAATACGCTTAGGTGGGATGCACTCAGCAAACACATCATCATCATCATGCATGGAACAAATTCAGAAAGCCTGGCAGGCACCAGCCGTAGGGGAGGATCTGGCCAAACAATGGGGAAATGTGTGGGGCAGAGATAGTTGGGCAGGGGTGTGTGGTGGGCTGAGAGTCTCCCCTCTTGTTTTAATTCGCATGTGCTTTTGGCTTCGTTTTCTTGATACGTTTACTGCGCATTACACTCCATTCAGTTAGAAAGCATAGTACGTTCGACTCACACCTATAGCTTTAATAATTGTACAATTATTTTTTTCGAATATTAAATAATAGCTATTGGTGATAAATTCACGGTTATTGATTTTTAACTCATGGCTGCGGTGATTTGCCTGGCGAGACTGTGCAAATATTTTAAGGGGCGGAGCCAAAAGGCAACCTGGATGTGGCTTTTTGGAGTTTGAGTAGTTAAAAAGGAAGTTATTGTAACGCATAAGAGTGAATCACCCGAATCCCCTTTAAACAGAACTAGTTATATTAAGACCTGATGGAATCTACGAATTCGTCCTACACATAGATTTTACGATGCTAAGTTATCGCGTATAGTTAAATTGGATATTTCTTAGAATTTTATTAGTTTATGGCGGTAATTTAGCGTCACATCAACCCTTTAAATTAATTAAGATGTAAATGGATGGCTGACTGGTGAATCAGCCTTCGCCATCAACTTCAGCTGCAGTCAGAGTTAAACGAACTCCCAGATTCATGGATATTTATTAACCCGTCAACCTGTCAATTTTTCGTACTGGTTTATTAAAATTAGACCGGCTTTTGTGTCTAGTTTTCTTGTAACGAATTAACAGAAAGAATTTCTCTGAATAAAATCATCAAAGGGTTCCTTTCGGCTTCAGGATTTTCTTCTGTCACCTACAACAACGTTAGCTATAGATTAGATTTAAATCGCCCGTCTTACAAACGAGGACTTTGGTAGGGGGCGGATTAAGATGTCATGGAAACCAAAGCCTAATCATGTTGATCCTCTGGGGCTTGAGATTAAATCAGAAAGTTAAAAACTCTTCAGAATGTTTGAAGTGTGTAGTGTGTATGTGTTTCGTTGCTCAGTTGCTTAGTAACAAAGTGCTGAGCCCCTAAGCGCTGGGTGGTGACGGTTTTTTTAGTGTCTTTCTGATCGCAATAAATTAGATGGTAATCACCATTGATCGATTACCTGGAACAGAGGTAGTGGATCAGCAGAAAAGACCGTGACAAGTGTGACGATGGGTAGTTGACTAATTACAAGTTTTGTTAATTTAAAAAGAAAAGCCGTGAAGAATCATAAGTTTGGCATAAGTTTGTCTGCGAATGGTGTTGAACCGTGAATTGAATAACGTGACGCGTGTTCTTTTTGGTGTCATTTTTAGTAAAGTATTTTTGTTGCTTATTTATTATAGTAGTTTGTGATTCATTTTGCAGAATGTTTGATATCAGATCAATTTGTTACCTGGTTCAATACCCTGGAATTCCTGACAGAGCTGAATTGGTTTAGAAATTAAAAGCCACAAGTAATGAAGGGAGACTTGGTGGGATTCAGCCCCTCAACCCTCGCTTCAGTCTAACGGAGTTTTAGCCTAAAGTTGTCCATACCAATGATGTTCAAATAAGCCAGCCAACGCAGTGGTCCAGTTTCATAAGGATGTTGTTATTGCTCGCCTTGATTCACGGGGCTTGGTGGCTTGAGACTTGATGGCAACTGCCGTAGGTTTTGGGCATGGCAAATTGGGCGAATTTCGGGGGCAATTTCTAGGTTGAGGACCCAAAAGTGATGTTGATCGGTGGGGAGTCGAAATTGGAATGCCAGCACCCAGCCATGGGCGCACGGGCCATCAAGTCATCAAGACCTCCACGCCCTGATACAATGGTGTGGGTTACAAATTGTGCGAAGGGGCTGTTGTTACATTGAAGTTGTTACACAAAATGGTTTTAACATGGCCGAATTGTTGGCAAGAATGAGTTGGTCTTGCAGTTGATTGTAGTAAGTCCAAAACTTGATCGGTATTGTAGCTACCACTGATCTTGACAATGGCAGCGCCACAGGACGGGTGCTGCAGTAAATAGAAATAGAAATGCAAGTTGACGGTGTACGAAAAGCCCATCCATTCAAAGACACAACCAAAATTAACAAAGAAGAGAGTCAAAACAAATTTAAATAAATCGGATAGTTCGTTCAGAAGTTATCGCGGACTATTGATAACAACACAGGATGAGAATCTCCGTTACTCGGCTTCGCACTGTTCCTAACAAAAAAGTGCAGGTAAAAGTTGATTCAACGGACCTGGTTAAGTAATGGAGCTTCTCATACTTCTCGTACCCGTGTTTTAGTAAATGCTAAAAAACAGAGTATTCAGTAAGCAAGCAAGTCCCTGCTCTAAGTGAATCACCGTGAATGTTCCCGCCAACTTTGAAACAATTTACTTTGGTTCCGCGTCCGCGCACCGCGAAATTGCTTCAAGTAATTCTCGTTCACTGAGCGTGCTCTCGCGCATGCAGAGATTATTGCCGCTCACTTTAAAACATAAAGTAGCACGACCTTCTCTTGTCGGGCAGGTCCAGGTTCGATCCTGGCCTCAGCCACCCCCTGGAATTTTCGGGACAAGAAAGGGCCCTCTGGTGTATCGTGCTCATATCGATTGTGGCATTTTAAAGATACTCAGGTTTCCGCTAGGATTTCTCCAGCTAAATTGTCCCTCTCATCGTCGTGGGACAGATAACCCAGTTCGGATCCGTGCTCCCTAAAAGCGAAAACAAAATAAACAAAAAACACTAAATTGTTGTGCGTGTATAACCCGCCAACAATGCCACATTCTAGGCCATCAGACACAGTTTGCAAGGTAGCAATGATATGCAACATGCACCGTAATTGTTGTACGTATTTTCGCTTCGTGGTTGTTGCCACCCACTTTAAAACAATTAAACTCTGGTCATTCGATACGATTGAAAGGCGGTAAATTCGCTTTTCCATCATATCAGGTTAGGGGCCCCTTCACAACCTATCGTCGTTCGGTTTAAAGTTAAGTGCTTGTAGCTGAAACGTGGACTCTTTTTTTCCTTTAGTTCTCAACGAAAGTGTAATAGTCGAAACCTATAGTTGGCCGACAGTGCCACATTCCCCGCGACCAGACATGGTTTGCAAGGTAGCGATGATACGCGACGCTCCCGCAATTCCATTCAAGTTTTAAGCGATTGTTGTACGGTATTTTGCTTAAAATAGAACGTTGGCTCTTCCCTTCAGTATCAGTACCTTTTCCAGGTCTGTATAATTATATTAGAAAACAACAAAGAACAGCAAAGGAACAGAAATAAACTTTCCTGTAAGGTTTCAGTTACTGCAATTTTGCTGTAATGTTTAGTCCATGAGAAATCTTACTGCTGTAGTGAAATGTTTTTACCATTTTTACTTTTGCACACGATAGATCAGCAAATGATTGGCCTATTCTACTTAACTAAACGACATCGCTGGAAAATTAGTAAACACCTATCGTCGTAGCGTGCTTAGGACAAGTCTTCAAATAATTCCGCGTTCGTGCGACTCTTTGAAAACGTGAAAATGTTCTGGAATGTAATAATGAAATTCCGTGCATGGAAACGTGTTTGAAAATCATGATTCATGGATATCATTGTAATATGGATATATTATATATGTTATATGTATCATCAGGTGGGTGATGAACGGAAAGTAGACGATATGACTCAAGAATACTGAAAAATTTAGCCAAGAAAATAGTCGAGTGTGCAACCTTACGTTATTCTTCCTTTGCTTGGGCAGGAAAAGTTTTGAAATTTGGGCTGTGGCTTTAATTGTATTTAAGTGTATAATGGTTGGATACAGCAGTACGGTTTCACGTGGACTAAACAGTACAGCAACACTGTAGTATCTGAAAACTTAAAAGAAAGTTTATTTGTGTCCCCCTGCTGTATCGACTTCGGATCAGTTACACCTTACCTTAAGCATCAAAATGAGTTCGTTTTTGTTTTCTAATTCGAATTACTTTGGCGTACCTTGTTGATTAGGTTAGCTTCTTTTAATGTTTTGTATCTTTATCAATTACGGTTTGCTGGAAATGATTTAAATGTTTGGTCTTCATCTTGTAGCTGGCATTTGATGACTGGCATTATTGCATAATAGCAATGTTTAAAACAATGTAAAACAATCAATCTTGTCGTTCAGAGCTCCCTAACCCCTGAACCACTTAACCAATAGAAAGCGCCTTACGGAAAGGGCACATACACAGAGCATTACCTGTTAAATGACCTAAGAATCAGCTTTATAGAACAAATAGTTTTTGACCTGTAGTGAGCGTAGTAGAAACATGTCGTGCCAACAAGAACAACACAAGCCAAAAACGAATTTCATTATTTCATCTCAGGTCCAGATCTCCGATTTACTTCGGCAGATTTTAATGAATTTTGGTATGCTTCAGTCCAACAAAGCTTACGTACCAAATTTAATCGAAAAAAATTCAGAGACGGCGGAGCATCAAATTGTAGGCTTTAACATGGAAGGTTTAGGTGAAAAAACCGCCACTACTAATTAGTAGATGCAAAATCAGATGTATAGTTCAAATCACATCTGAACACAAAAGAAATTGAAAACTGTTCATTTATATGCCATTTCAACAATGAATTAGATGCGTGGGAGATAGTCTTAAAGACTAGCCTTGTGAGATTACAAGATACATCCTTTGAGAAAGAAAATGCATCTTCTCCGACTGGGACTCGAAACCAAGACCTTCCATTTAATAGTCAGATGCGCTAGCAACTGTGCTACTATAGTATGCCTCTGGCTTCAGCAGAACTTAGTAGCCATTCAGTCTTTCTCAGTTGTAAATAAAAGGGTTCAAACATACTACACAAGGAGGGCTGTGCATTAGAATCGAACGTCTGCCGCAGTCGAAATCGTTAGAACTGCAAGCAGATTAATGACGGCTTGGAAATTTTTCCTGATAGCGCCTTCTAGTATCAAGCTACGGTATCCATAGTTCGAAATGTTTAAATATTTGTTTAAAAAGCGTTTAGTGTAGGAAGTTTTTATTTTTAATTCTTCTTTTCGTATAAAAGTCAATCGGAAGTTAATCAACAGTGAAAACTATACACTATGCAGTACAGTAAGTCACCTTTATCATGCACTTGCGCTCAGGCCTGGCGGGAGCTAAAAAATAGTGCTACGGCGAACCGGCAACTCAGCTAGCCCGCTACCCATTTTCATTTCTATCGCGCCCCCCCCCCCCCAATAAAAACAAGTAATGTGTAGCAAATTAAAATCAAAATCCAATTTTTATTATATTTAGTAGGCCAATACTTACATTTTTTTGCAACTGCAATACTGCATTGTGTTGATTGATTTAATAGGCTATCACTTACACAAACTTCCCCAAAATTTTGGTCTGATCCAAGGACATATTCGTTTAAAATTTCGTTTAGTTGAAGAAGAAAGCACAATGCCACAAGATGATGGTGGGTAATCAATGTCAAAATTGTTTAAACCAATAAAAAATCTTTTGGTCACATTTTTATATCACACCGCACCGCATGCGTTTCGAAGTAAGCCTTTCACTTGGCCTGCCACTGCAGCAAGGCTTTCGCTTGGCGCTACGAAAAAACGTGGTACGGCTCTTGCCGGAGCGGCCGGACCCGTTCCGCCGGCCCTGCTTGCGCTTCATTCATAAAACTGCACTCAGATTCGAACTGACGAACCACGAGCATGAAGATAATATTTAGGTCCCAACCGTTCAACCGAAAGTATTAGTTGTTACCAATTGTAACAAATGTTTAAATCGTCGAAATATCTCATTTAATTATTTCAGCGTGAGAACAAAGAAAATCACATCATTCTTTTACGTTTTAAATTCCTCCAAGACCAACGGAAGTCACGTCATCTGTAAACATGATCACCGATTGCGTCAAATTCACGTCGTTTTCGACGTCGCAAATGACGAGGAACCCGCGACAAGAATGTCGAACGTCGATGTCCTAAGCTGGAAATGAAAACTCGTACAAAAACCATTCTCAGTTCTTTTCGTTTCGTTCGAATGTGTGGCATTTGTTTCCGGTAAATATTTGCAAGTCTTTTACTTTTGTGTTCCCGCCCCAATGACAGTCTTTTATCTGGAAATAGCTCGTGCCATGTGGATTTGGCCCAGAGAAACTCTTGTCAAACAGAGTCAATGTCTTTTCCTGATGAGATGTGAGTACTCAACATGGGAGGGCAATCTGCTTGAAAGTGAGCTGCACGCAGAAAAAATAGTTTACCTTTTGTAGGCATAAAAATCTTCCTTTTTTTTTCTGTTAAGTCATTTTAAAAACAGTGAAATGGCTTGTAGCAAGTTACGTACGGCCCCAAGAATAAGTTTCCCCCACTTGATGAGAACTAATCTTCTAAAAACGTAAAACCTGGGGCTAATTTTGTTGTTATGTTTAATTTTCTGACTGATAAACTATGAAAAACAATTATGCTGGACACTGTTTAAGCATTGTAAGAAGAAATGATCTTTCGTCCCTATTTCATATTGTACTTGGTATTGTATTGGCTTACCATGATATGATATTGTGATAGCAAGTAAGCCCGTGGTACTACGTATGTGACATTAAATCATATCAAAAACCAGAACTGGTAAAAGGGGTCGCCTAGTTCCGAATGGTTCGGCCCTTCAAAGGAGTGATATCAACACACCAAAACATTCGCCAACTTAATCGCACCGCTTAATAATTCGAAGGTTATATGAAAACTAGAACATTGCTACTTTCGGTAGCAATGTTCAAGTTTTCATTTAACGTCCAAAGTATTATTCGGTGCGATTAAGTTGGCGAATGTTTTGGTGTATTGATATCACTCCTTTGAAGGGCCGAACCATTCGGAACTTGGCAACCCCTTTTACCAGTTCTGGTTTTTGATATGATAGCACTCCTTTTTTTAAAAATTGTGTATTGACTCAACTCCACTATCGTGCAGATGAGTAATAAAGTGCCACGTCAACAAGAAATTGGTTTTCAACAATTTGCTACTACCTTTTGCCTATAGCACGAACCATTCTCAACTTAGTCACCTCTTTATTGGTTTTTGGTTTGGTTTTAATTTTGTTGTAATTTGTTGTATTTAGTTAGTTTTGGTATGTTGATATCAGTCTTTTGAAGGGCCGAACCACTCTCAACTTGGTGGCCTCCTTATATACCAGTTTTTGGCTTTGTTTATGTTGCTTTGTTTTTACACTTAGTTTATTTTTCGTGAATTGGACTTGAGTCCAATTTTTTTTGTAACGTTGTTTAGATTTATCGTGATACACTAGTGTGTGCCTAGGCACACGTTGTCATTGTTGGAACTTTGGCCGTCCAATGAGAGACGATGCCGACAATACTAACAATGGTTATAACAATATTTTCGTACTTACGCGCCCTCCCACGCCATCCCCGTTACTTCCCCAGGCTCCAAACCATAAAAGGTACGCAGTTCGTATTGTACTGCACCCATTCGTCCAGTTTCATAGCTGGAAGCCTTCCCGTTATCTCGGAATCGATGAATAATTACCCTATGGGATTTAACATGGGGATGAGCGGATTAGCTAGCTAGGTATAGTAACACATTTTCAACGTTATTGAGGGGCAGATTTTGTATTGAAAGCAGCATAGCTGGCATTCAAACACGAGTTAATTTTTGTCAGGTGGGTTATTGCTCTCGATTTCAACACAATTTAAGCTTTTGTATCGCATTATTATTTTTCCCCAAGTACCTGAAATGTGCCCAACTATGCTTCAAGATATAAGACACTGACGCTATGGCGTCGCGCTACAATGGTTTACAACCTCAACAATTGAATTGATGTGATGTTTGTGTGATGTTTGTTGCCTAACGTGGTGCGACACACTGGCGTGTGTCTAGATATAGTATAGTATAGTTGGTTGGCTTCAGCTGGTTGGAAGCATGAAAAATGTGCAGACCCAAATAGATCAGTATTAAAACCATGCCTGAGAGTATAAAATACAGATGTAAGCCTATAAAAAACTTAATGCTCTAAAGGAACAAATAAAAGAAAAAGACATGTAAGCCATCAGCATCGCATTAATACGTCTAAAAGAATCTCGAGTATGCTAAAAACCAAGCTGGAGCTTCTTTTACACCTTTAGTGCGACGCTGACGGCCTACATGTCTTTTTCTTGTATCTATTCCTTTAGAACATTACGTTTTTTTAAGACTTACAAAGTTGGAGTTTCTTGATGTTTTACTGCATCTGCTCCTTTAGAGCATCAAGATTTTTTTTTAAGGCTTACACCCGTATTTTATAAGCTTAAGCTTTTTTAATGCTAATAACTTATTTTTTTCTTAAGACATTTTACGTAAATTAAATAACAAGAATTTTGACACGAGCTAATTGTGATATGAGATGAACACTTTTTGAAATAAATTAATCGCATTAAAATAGCATTCAAAAGGCCTTGGTCCTTGCCTGGTCCTTTATTCGTATATCCGATTCAAAATACGGTGTCGTTTTAGATTTTTTTTTAACCATGCTTCTTTGCGATTAGTTTGTCTAAACAGTAAAAGTTTGATCAGACTTCCCATTAAAAGCAGTAGTTTCTCGCATTCTTCAGGGTCAAAAAGCAAGTTATTGTGATGAAAATAGCCCTATTCGAAGTATAATTTAATTGTCTTTCACTTTGTAATACTCTCACCATCGTAAGTGCCTAAGATCCGGTGGAGTAGTTGTACAAACATACACGCACATCGTATATGTTTTTTAAAATGTAACATTATTAGTTAACCTGCGATTAGCCTACTCGTAACCCAGGGCGTCCGTCAAGGCGGTGCCTGCCGTCTAACTTTGACGAGGTCTCCTCTTAATGCTAAATTAACAGGTTATGTATATTTTTCACCCGGCAAGAAGAAAGTCCATTTTGCCAGCCCTCCTGCCTGGCCGGCTAAAAATGGTTTCTTTTGCCTAAGAAATCATACATAACCACAGCCCACCCTACCTCCCCTCTTGAATCACCGCCTGACGTATTGAGAGGAAAATAAATGATGAAAGCCTTAACGTTCTCGCTTTTATAGGGGAGGACCTTGCCGCGCAGGCGCAGGTTTCTTAGCTGCATGTAGCCGCCGGCCCGGTAACCCTACCGCGCCTGCGTCAACATGCAGCTAAGAAACCTTTAGGGAGACATCCACTGAGAATAGGATATGTATTCTAGGCAAACGAAACCATTTTAAGCTGGCCAGGTAGGATGGCTGGTAAAATGGAATTTTTTTTTACTGGGTAACCGGATGAAAATGTAAGCGGATTAAAAACTGTAAAGGTCTGGCGTCAGACTCATACGATGACGGATTCTACTGCTATATTAACCGTTCAAGAAAAACCCATTCTGTTGGGCGTGAGTAAGGTTTAGCTGGACCCTGCCAAAAATGCAAGTGCCACAAAAGTTAGGATCCAGCTTGGAATCAATAAGAATTTGATTATAGCATCAGCTTTTCAGAGTTTAGGCAATCGTGGATCTTAATGTCAACTAACTCTTATGCAATCAAGACGTGCTAGGAAGTTTTGCAAACGTGTGT
>JAHWFP010261625.1:0-20167 GCA_023313725.1 Lithobius niger
AAAGATTGCTTAGACGATACGTGAAAGGTGTTGGAAGGTAGTGAAATGTACTGAAAGGTAGCTCATAAAATACTGAAAGGTATTGGATGATGCATGAAAGGTTACTAAAGAAGGTGGTGATAAGTTGCTTAGAAGGTACTAAAAGGGGTGTTGAAAGGTACTGAAAGGTTGCCTAGAAGTATTCAAAGGTACTGAAAGGTTGCTCAGAAGGTATTGGAAGGTACTGAAAAGTTGCTCAGAACGTACTGACAGGTATTAGAAGGTAGTGAAAGTTGCTCAAACTGTACTGAAATTGGTATTGGAAGATACTGAATGGTTGCTCAGAAGGTACTGAAAAATATTTGAAGTACTGAAAGGTTACTCCAAAGGTACTGGAAGGTAGCTCAAAAGGTACTGACGGTATTGGAAGTTACTGAAAGATTGCTGTAAAGGTACTGTAAGGCTGCTCAGAAAGTATTGGAAGGTACGAAAGGTTACTCAGAAATTTGGTTGTTGCTTGCCCTGACACCAAATGAAGGCCATGGCTAACAACAACCGAAAATTGTATTTTAAGACTAAGGTTGCGGCCATTTCAGCATGTTTACGTATGTAAGGTGATTCATTATCTACCAAAATTCCATTCTTGCCTAACTTGTAATATCCTTTTTGCATCATTGGATGATGGGTAAAGTGCCACCAAGCTATAGGAAAAATTTCCAATGCGCATCGCGATCTTTTGTGAAACTAAAAACAGAAACGTGCAGGTTTGCCACGTTGTAAAAATGAAAACGCAGACGAATTTTGGATTCCTCTACTTATTCTACACTGCGTTAATGAGAGGTTTTTGACACGATCCGAGGATTTTTGAACTGTTTTTTCTTGTCCCGTTTGTATCTTGGTCGATTGCTGAATTCAATCTGGCATCCACTTGACTGGTAGCCGACCACTAGGATATTCTTCTTCTCATTGTTTGTGAAGAATAATATCCTAGTGGTTGGCTATCAGCCAAGTGGATGCCAGGTGAAGTTCCACAATCGACAAGATACACAAGGAACATGAAAAAACAGTACAAAAGTCGTCTGACCATGTTAAAAACGTGTCATTAAACGCAGTGTATAATAAGAACTATGGGAATTCAAAATTCGTCAACGTTTTCATTTTCACAAAGTGGCAAACCTGCACTTTTCTCTTTTTAGTCATGCATGTCAGGGCTTCAAAGAACATGCATGGCACTACTTTTTCCGAAGAGACGAATCATCAAGTGTTTAATAGTGTCGGCATTATGCAAACGAATAGGCAAAATATGTAAGCTATTCGCAACTGACTGAACAGCACAAAGCACGCATTTACTCAACAACGGTTCTAATTCGCCATTTTTAGAACGTTGATGAATTATTGCAAATTGTGAGAACTGCGCAGATCGGGATTTTCAGATTGTGGAAGGAGAATATGAAACTTAGTCGGGCATGCAGGATCTATATGCAGCCTTGAATTCTTCGTTTTGTTTAAGCCTTTAATATGCTAGATGAAATGCAGTAAATTATATACTTAAGTTAATAAATAAAATTAGTTAACGTAGGTAGTCAGCCTTATTGCGTTTCTCCTTTGAAGAGTACTTCGGGTTGGACTGGACAAAAAAGGAAGGCGGTGCAGTGCGGTGCAAACAGTTTATGCCAGAAGGGCTTCTGAGCAAGTTCTGTTCCGATGACTGCAAAGGCCCAACCCTACTCACACGAACCAGCCAGCTAGTGATGACAGCGAGGATCCAGTGCTTCTCCAGACCCTCTAGAGGCTTTGTTTGGCCCCCTCCGAAAATTTGTACTAGCTGCATCACTGATCTTGTATGTGCCGTGCATGCCACGTGGAACTTTACAGCTAATTACAACAACGTCAACATCAGCTCGATAAGAATTATTTTCTTATAAAGTTGTTTCCTTCTTCCCGACAGCTTGTCACACCCTGAAGCAACTAAGTGTTCCATCGTAACTTGTGATGCATTTAAGTTGGTGTCGTCGTCGTCTTAAACCAGTGATACTGCTTACAAAAGTGGTGATGTGTGCATGTCTTGGAAGGTGCAGTGTGCGTTAAAGAAAACAAACTTCAAGAGCTTTCTTAACTTTTTACTCAACATTTTCAAGCACTTTCAGCTCCAGAAGTACATTTTTTCGTTTCCCAGCTTCGACCATTTTGCAACCTTTTCCAAAATGGCCTGGTTACCATTGAAAGAGACGGCTATAGGTATGTTATGGCATAATGGTATGTTTCTGTTCTAGTCGTACAAAAACTAGCAACCATGTTCATATTTGTTAGTTGATTATTACGATTTAAGTTTTTTAATTGAACATTTTCAGTAATTCCGTTCAGTAATTCAGCAAAGTTTTAACGGTGGGCAATTGTCAATGAACCAAGAAATTGCTTCAGTCATTTTTTTTTGTCTGTACCATTTTTTAACGTACTTGACATTTCTTCTTTAAATCAAAGATGCACAACGTGTCTATCAACTGTAAGTTCACAATACCCATTGCTGACTGCTAAAATCATGACTCACAACTTACAGATCACCGAAGTCACAATGACACTTCATTTCTCAACTTCTAAAATATTGCGTACATAAAAGAAAGTCCTACGTACAGTATTTAACGGATATATATATGTTACCTGTCTTCTGTCAGACATATCTTTGGGAAATTGTTCAACATGTACACTCAGGTATGTTTACCCATTCTCTTAACACACTTTTCTAAACCTCAAGTCCTTTTTGGCAGCACCCTAATGGGCATTGCTAGTGTTGAAGTTTGTGTTTTTTCTCTAGGTTTAAATTGGCGGTGTTATTTTAGGTTAGGTTAAACACACTGACTCTGCTCGCTTTTGATCAGGCAGGGGAACAACCTTCATGCAGCTATGATTGCTCTTAAACACGTTAGGGCTACGATGAAAATCAACCCGGTAAAAACAAAGAGTCAAGTTCTACAGCCTATTGAACTGACGTACATTATCACTTCTATAACAAACTTTTTTGTATACGCGTGGTATTCTTCAAGTACTAATTAACAGATGCAGCCGCAATCCTTTCTACAACGCCTTTTTTCAGGCCTCGGACATACAGATCTGAATTCCTGAAAATGCTGCAAGTTACCGTATTAAACATTTTATGTTTCTACAGAGGACAACGTTGGAAAATAGTTAATGGTAATATTAATACATCATTAGTAGTAATAGTGATATAATATTAATTAGTTAAAAATCCTTTTGAGGTAAAATGGAGTAGAGAACAGTATGATGGGAGACACTAGGATCAAAAACACTGCTGAGTCGAAAAATACAAGAGAGACACTCATTATTGAAAAAATGTCACATGAGCTCTTTTCTGTTGATGTAGGCTATATGATTGGTGGACTTCAACTTTGCCAGCAAGCTGATTGGTTGGTTGCACCATGACATCATGGAATAATACTTCTTCCCTCCGTATTAATGATGTTTGATGACAAACGGTTTACCTGTTTCACAAATGAATAATACTGAATGTGACATAATTGAAATGTGCTATATGTAACATAAAACATCTCAAGATGCGCGGGAACACAACATAAAAAATAGTATTAGTTTTGATCATTACTGTATATCTATACAAATGAGTAAATTTCTCGTAAATGAAATTGGATTATTTTAGGTAAAAATCAAAGAATCAAGTTTAATTTAATTATTAATTAAATAAATGTATAAGAGGCCAATTTCTTAAAGGCAAGCTGGCACGGGGGACACCACTTTATGGGCAGACAAAAATATTTACGTAAATTGTTTAATATCTGTATTAATATTAAACAACTGCTAATGTTTTTTCATATGTCCCACTGCTTTGGACAAGGCTTCCCCAAAATTGTAAAATTAGCGTTTTGTGTCAAGAATGTTGAGCATATTGCTACGAAACCTTTTTGTTTAATTTATTCTGTTGATTTAGCATTGATCTCTTGAGTATAGTGAAGTGCCATCCTAAGTTTGGCATGCATTTTATTTACAGTAAATGCAACAGCATGGCTAGGTGTTACCAAAGTTGCTGTTTTGAGGGGATGCAAAGAATGTTTTTATGGCTAGGCCATGCACAAATAACGTGCTGAAATTTTGCTCTTCACTTCTGGGACATTGGTAGTTGTGTTGGAGGGGGCAGCAATAGCCCCCAAAGGCACTGAAGTCATAAAACGTGTTTCCGTCTTAGCTTTACATGCTGCTAACATTAGCCTACCAGTTCGTCCTGTAATTTTTGCAACACAACTTTCACCATATCGGCTATACTAATGGTTAACGGTGTGTCTTGTCAACTATTCTTGATTAATAAGTACTCATCCAATACTTATTATTATTATGTATTGTAATACACTGACAATTTCTGTTATGGCAGTGGCACTATCTTTTTTTTAGTCTACAGTAATGAAATTTTTATGCCGCTCTTTGCACCTAGCGATAAAACTTATTTTAAGACTACTAAAATGGTGAAATACAGTCCTGTTGATAGCTCAAACTTACTGGGCATTCATATTTACGTACAGTCTACCGTTTGTCACCATACACTCAATATTAGGCATGTTTCAGTATATTATGTAAACATTTATAACCCGCAAGTAATGTAATTCCTTCTTCCCCATCTTTAACTACGGACCGTTTCTTACACAATAAGTACAGGAACGTAACCTTACATTCTTTTACAAAATATCAAATCAGTTTTGTGTAGAAGTAGTTATGTACATCATGGGTAAAGAAATATGATCGCCAATTTGCCGAATGCGAATAAAAAAAAAATAGCACTGGCAACTAATATTTTATTCAGGTGGCCACTTGGCGAGTTTTTTCCCTCCCAGTGCATTTTTTTGGAATCCGTCAACAAAAATAGAGGGTTTTCAGGATGCACGTACGGCAAAGTGGGCATTTGTCAAAAAGTAATTGCTGACGAGAAGAGGTCGTAAACGTTTTGACACTTTTCGTAAAAACATCTTTCAACCGCAGTAAAAAAATATCCATGTGTGCGTACAATTTCTTGAGCCCTGGTGTACATAACAGAAACCTTGTATCTTTTAGGAAGCACTTGAGCAATAGATTATAATATATTTTGTGACTAGCTGACCATAAGTTTTGAAATGAATTAGTAATTACTACATAAATAACAGTCAATCATATTAGCACTGTGATACAAGAAACTACTTCGTACATTTTCTTAGTGTCAATTCTTTTTGTTAATGATGAAAAGTTGTTTTTTTCCTAAACTCTGTGATACGATTCACGCAGCTATGGTGTTGACTCATCAATTCATGTTCCCTTGTTTTCTAGTCATTTATGGTCGGTTGTGTCCAGAAGGTGTATCCCCGCTTTTACCTACAACTAAAAATTGGGCAACAATTGTTGCGATAAAGAGAGAATTACTAGTTGAGCTGATTGCACCAGCACCAGCAGCGTCTTGTTTGGGAATATGTGCATACTTGGGGGGGGCCTGTCCAAAATTCAATAAAATATGTGTGTGTGTGTGCACACAGATTAAAGAACTCTCCGTCCCACAGATATGACACTCGTAACTCAGCCAGCGCTTCAAATATGGTCCCTCGTTTCAGCAACGCGTCGGGGTGATGACGTAACACCTCACACTTTATTCGCCACATGTCACTAGCAGAGTGAAATTGAAACTCCGAAAAGAAGCTAAATAAATAAGAAATCAGGAGGCAAAGCATTTAATTATTAAAGAGTCAGCATTTACGATTGGCTTCACTGGAAAACACTAGTCGAGAAAGAAAGAAAAAAACAACTCTCACAACTCGGACTCGAACTCTCGTGATTAACGTAGCTTGTTTGATTTGTTCTGTATAAGTGCCGATGCGGCTGCTCGCGATCCCACTGCGCATGCCTGCGTATTTATTGTGGCGGACTTTCTAATTATACCCAAAGCTCTCGCGAGCGATCTCTGCGCCTACTTGCGAATCAAGTGCAAAGCATGACTCAGCAAAAAAAATCAGGCCCAACTTTGCCGCGTAGTGTCGTATCTGTGCGCGGTAGTGTTCTTTAATCTGTGTGTGTGTGCGTTACTGGGTGCAGTAATAGCTGCGTATTAAATTACTGTAAATCCTTTATTTATGGCGAGATCCTCTATTGTAGACTACTCAAGTTGTAGCCAGGTCATAATGACTCGATTTTGAAAAAAATTCTATAAAAGAGCATGTCCGTTACATGTCCGACACATGTTCTACATTGTAGTGACACCGTAAATATCCTTTCAAAATTTTGTAGTGGCCTCCATTTTGTAGTAGGTCTCCAGTTGTAGCCGGTCTCCAATTATTGTAGCCGGGTCAAAATAGCTCGATTTTCAACCAGTGGTCCGGGCTAAAAATAGAAGATTTACGGTTATGCACGTAGTCCTATAACCTTTCAGAAGGCTGTAAATTTACACCGAGAGAAAAAAAAATCAACATTTGGTTGTGTTCATCTACAAGGCCAACAATCTGAAGTAGCCTGACTTTTGACATTTACATAGAGACTTGTCGAGAGAGTTGAGACCACGACTTAACAAGGCCCGAGTCCCCGTCAAAAACATTGACTGGGGACCCATCATCAATGTGGTGTTAAATCTTGCCGTGACCGAATTCATACAACCTTCATCCCCGTCGCAATCAGTATACTGTGCAAGAGGGGACCCAGAAAGTATGAATATATCACTTGAGTACCTTATTAGGGGTTGTTCTTATGATTTTGTGATCAGTCCGTGGCCTAGGGAACTACTTTGCTTATTTAGCCTCGTTTGGGTATCCAAAGTGCCTACGGATTGTTCTTACATAATTGCTAATAGAAATAAAGAACCACATAAGTGTAACTACACATTATTAACATACTAGAGTTGTAGCTCCTACCATGTAGGGGGAAACATAATTCAAGGAATAATTCATAGGAAAAAACAGTAATCCAGGTGACAACTCTTACCACCTGCTGGAGGAAGCCCGTGATAGACGGAAATCCATCAACTAATGGAAGTCACCAAAAAATGGAAACCAGATCATTCAGATTTTTGTGCATACTGGCTAACAAATGCTGATTTTCATTCGCTTTGCTCACTCAATCAGCGACCCCAAGCCCGAGACTGCCTGGACCCCATTTCGGGACCTAGTCTCCAGGCACTGACATTTGAACATTTCTATAGGATTAAATAAATCGCTTTTGTAGAACAAAGTAGAAATCTTTAGCCTGGCCGCTTTGGCATTTTTTTCTGGGAAAGGCAAAAAGTAAATCGCCAACAATGCCCCATAGGGTTTTATTTATTTATTTACAGTCTACAAGAACGCCAAGGAATGAGTTCTTCCATCCTCTCTACACCAACTTAAAACTATCATCTAAATCTAAACCAACCACACATCACACCACGATCAAACCGGTACAAACGCTAAGTACGGACCGCAGCACAGGAATGCTCCAGACCATTAGAAAACCAGGAGACCAAACTGCAGATGGGCCTCACCCCTAATCAAAACGTCCAGTCATACTGCAGAACTGCAGGACAAACTTAAGCAGGTTCCTCTGACCCTTTTTCTTGGGAAGCAACCCCAGAACACCACTCACAGACCCGGGTTAATAGGGTTTTGTTTTCATTTACAGAGGTCTTATTGTTGCCGATCACTTCGAACGTGAGTGATTTGTTTGAGTCTCTCTTAAAAGTATCAGTCTTGAGTTCAACGATCTTATTATGTAGATTCAGCCCTCGCTACAGCCAACGATGCAACAGTTGTAGAAAAACTGCTTTAGTCATAGTGGTGTTCAATTAATTTTTTTACAGTTCCCAATAATATTGTAATTACTGCAACACAGAGTTAGTTGAATTAGTAAATAAGTGTGTAAACCGGAGTTTGAATTTCATAATGGCACTAGTTTTACGACCATTTTGAGTTTCAACAATAAACGTCGTCATTACTGTGAAAGTTGACCTTTTTTAAAAGTGTACGAAGTAGTTGTTATGAGAATAAACAGATTAATGTATATTATTGTGTAACATTTATAACAATGTATTGTAACAACACTGAACCGGACAACATTAAATGAATAATACAATTCCGGTTCATAGAAATTAGACTATTTGTAATAATGCAATACAATAGTAATATCTGTTATGGACAACATGAAATAAATTAAATACATGTCAGTATCCCCACTTTAGACATATCCTTCATTGGTAAAGTACAGGGACAGAATTGGTTATAATGTGGATCATTGCACATATACAATACAACAAACAGTACAAAATGACAAAGTAAGTGAATTTAATGCCCGTGTCTGGATTAATTTTGTAGGATTTGACGTAAGACAAATTCTTAACTGAATAGGCACATAAGTAGGCTTCGAAAATAAAGTTGTCTTTGTTAAAACCCTTTCTGCTGCAACCTGCATTGTTAATTTACAACGTGCATTAACCAGGGCAATGCGTTCAATATTTCTTAAGGTATACTTAAGATTTGCTCACTAAAGACTATCCCGAATTCTACAACGACGCTTAAGTAATCTTACGATGTTAAGTGAGAACTCGTGAGAGACTGCTGTGTTATTTACGTCGCACAGTACGTAATCAGAATGCTGTGTATATGTTTCGTACTGGATCGTTACCTGGCAGTGTTTGATTAAATACTGATTTGTGGTCTGATTGCTAGCTGATGGACCACTCCAGTCTTAGTCTGAATCCGACTATTTCGTGATCCCACGAGTTTTGTTGAGGCCCGGGGAGTCCGCAACCAAGCTATATTAAGGAAAACATAATTTTTAAGTGTTGGCAAGTTCTTAGCGTATATGCATTGACATGCTAAATTTTACACAACTTATTCTTGGGCAGATCTCCTAGCAAATAATCACGAAATCTGCACTTGCAGTAGTTTAGTTTTATGACGTGTCATCTCTGCCGTAATATGTCACTAAAGTTCCGTCATGAATAGCAACAGTATGCAAACAGCTTACACTAGTTCCCGTCAATCATTATGAACATTTAGCATTCCAAGTAACATTCGGGTACGATAGGTTTAAAGCATGAACCATTACATGATTGCTAATTACTTATTTACATGGCTTCTTCAATAAGTCGCATTTTTAGCATACTGGTTATGTGAATATACCAGTGTGCTAATATATTCAATTCTCCTCCGCACCCCATTTTCCCCTCTTGATAAGATTCAAGTTTGCTTTCTACCTAAGCTGAAAACAGGTTCAATGCGTTCTTTAGCTTGTGATATTTTTAGATATTTTGTCAGCAGTCTACTCACGTATCACTTAGTTATCGACGTAATTATTAAGCAATTAGTTGCCTAAATTATACCAAGAATGCTGGCTTTCTTTATCATCAGCGGGAATAATTTCAGTGTTTCACGGTACGGTATACACATCACTTGTCGGGCCAAGATGAGGTTAAAAAGCCAAACTAATACCAAGATGAGCAGACCAAGTCTTGTGTCACATGATATTTAGACTGATTCCCTTACCGTTTAATTAAAAAATTCATGGATCTCACTGGGTGCCGTCATAATAATAATAATAAACATGAAAGGTACCCTCCAACTATCTCAGTGCAACAAAGTAAACAGAGTATTGATGGTAGGCTACCACATTGTAATAGTTGGAGTAAAATTGCAATCTTTATAGTTAAATCTACTTGCACTGTATGAAAACTAATAACATAAAATCCATTTGCACATACAATTTTCATTAAATGGACAGCATATTGAAATTAAACTAAAACTGCAGCATTGTGCAAAATTAAAATTTAATAGTTTTAATTCTTTTCTAGTCATCAGCATTAGACACACCCAGCACACGTCCCACTAAATGTTAAAGCCTTAGTATGGCTTCGAACGGGGTAGAGAAAAAGAGTTATTAACGTTAAGTTGTTTACTGCTACAGTTTCAAATTTGAATGTTAAATGTATTTATCCATAATTCGTAATGTATTCCTCAATTCGAATGCGTTGCTCAAGTCTTTCGGTAGTTGGCTTTATCGTCTTAACAAACAACACAGGTTCAAAACCGGCAAATGTTGTTTTTCTCAGGTCGCGAATGCAAACGTTAAATCTTGGAATTCAGTCGTTTCAAGTGTAGTCTCAAAAGCACTTAATTGGAATGTGAAGAGGAATGGATTTGAAACGAAGAAAACAAAATTAAACATTCTTAATGGTTTGGAGAAAGGGGTATTCACGAACAGTTCGACCGACTTTTGTTTTCATAACCGAAGCAGCAGAGCCACATCAAAAACATACCGCCACTGCTTATTTTCTTAAGATTCCATCGTTTGATTCTCAACCTCCTTCCTCATCCCACGCTATTAGCTCTATGTTAAATTTCTCCGTAAGGTCTTGTTTTGTTCAGTTATCAAGAATCCATAATTATTACGTGACCTTACATCTTCAACTTCAAAGGAATTTTAATGTTTATCCTCTTACCTACTCTTAAAGCAGATTTGAAGTTTACTAATTCTAGGATCTTCTTAGCTGGTATGACGAATGCTTTCTGTCATAACAAATTTGATTAACAGCGAGTATTTCGAGATGTTTTGTTTCAACTATGGCTCGAGAGAAGAACTCACCAGATTGTCTTAGTTTTTTCCCATTAACCTCTTTTTAGTGTATAAATAGTAGTCTCCCCCCCCCCATTAATAAATGTGTACACAATCCGATGTAAATAATAGACGCCTTAAGGGAAATTACCCAACACTAGTGGCGGATCTAAGAATTTGGGGTTGAAGGTTGGCGGGGGGGTGCTGTTCCATCCTCATACCAGCTAGGGGCCTGGGGAAGCGCTGTAAGCTCCTACAGTGGGCCCATAACTTTTAAATTTTAAGACTTTTGAGTGCCTTTAGGGACCGGTCATTATGTATTGCTGGGGGGGGGGCAATATTTTTTACCCTGTTTGGAGGGGGGTACTTTTTAGTTTGTTGTGGTGTATGGGGGAGGGGAGGAGGGGCATATTTAAAAACTTTTTTGGGAAGTGGAAGCGTGCGACAAGCTCGCCAATTAGGTTTTTACATCAAATGAACGGAGGATCTCACCTGGTCTCAAGTTTTCTAACTCTTCTCTTAAAGTTTCACCAATATCAATCCGTGCACTAGACTGCGTAGATGGCCTCTCAAGTCTGGGGAAGGGGCGGTTGTTCCCTCGTTAAAACTTGTTCTTTGAAACTTGTTGTAACAATCTGTTTGTGTATTTCAAATTTCTGCACTGTCAGTTTTTGGTGATTGTTATTGTTCATGTAACAGCGTTAAATAAAGGTGGAAGGTTTGCAGTAGGCTAGTAGTTAGCAATGTAAAAGTGCACGATCAGACATGAACTACGAAAAATTCGCAGCAAAATTACTTGTTTGCTTCTTTCGTTTGGGAAAAAATACGACTATTCATTATGAAACTTTTTATTGCATATGTTCTGGAAGGGATTATGCAGAACAGTAAATGAGCTTCGTATATAAGGAGTATAAGGAGCTTTGTGTATAAGAAGCTTTGTGAATTATTCACTCTTGAAAACTGTCTAGCTCAGCAAGTGCCTCCAAACTAAAAATGTTTGCAGGTTGAAGTAAGCTAGTTTAAAATGTCAAGGCCTAACATGTGACATGCCTCAATATCCATGCTTTGTTGACGCGCACTTTAAGGGAATGGGGAGGGGCTCAAAATCTTTTCGGGTATCGTGTAAAAAAAATTGCTCCCTTCCCGCCCCCCCCCCCCCCAGCAATGATGACGCTTCCTTGTGGGTTCAAGAAGGCGTGGTTTTCCAGCACAGTATCATGAAAGAAAATTATTAATAGCTAGTAATAACTTGACTCAGCCGAATTTTTTTTTTAACTAACGTCTAAATACAGGATGCTTATTTTTCTCTTTACATAGGAAGTAATGTGAAATCTTTATGAGGTTTCCTTAATTCTGGAACACGATTACTAAAAACAAATCCCCTTTTTTTGAAATTCGTAACGCCTGGAAGGGGAAGGGAGACTTGAGCTAGTGTTTTAGCATCTGTTACGATGGGGAAGGGAGGCGTGAGTGTGTTGAAGTGTTACAGACCCAGTAATTCTCGCTCAATTATTATTTGCTAAAATTTTCTCTCTGAATTCTTTTAGCAAAACTATTTTGTAATTTTTGTTTCTGTTATAAACTTGACGAATTCATCCGAAAAATGTACACAATTGACGGGGGAGGCGAAGAGTTAAGAAAATGTTACTTATTTTCAGATGGGGGGGGGGGGTTACGTCAAGTGTTGTACTGGTGTTACAAAGAGTACGGGGGGTGGGTTCTCGTACGCTAAAAAAAAACGTGTTACGTAATTAATTTGAAACTCGTGGACACAGCCTTAAACTCTTCCAGGAAAAAACATCCGTACTGAAGCCAGGAAACATTTCTTCACCAATCGAACTATCTGATTTCTTCCACCGCCACCAATCAGTTTAAAGCACGTTACGGTGCACTGTATCCCAGTTGTTAATGTTCTTTTTCTTGTGATAATAAAACTAATAAATGTCACCAAGCTGTTGTTGTACCAAATGCACAGAATGTCCCAGACCATTTTTTAGTTGGTGTTTATACATGTAGTATATTCAGTACGGTTGTTAAAATTTTTTCTTATTTGATTTTAGTTTTCCTCTCAAATTTCATACTTTTTTCCTTTTTTTGCATACATTTCCCAATTTTCACCCTAATTAGCACAAATTTCGTAATGTTTGCCCTTTTTGCGTAAATTTCCCTGTTTGTACCCATTTTAATGTAAGCTGCTATTTAATCTTTTTTGTGTAAATTTGCTAAATTTATTATTTATCACATTACTGCTTTTTACATTTTTTCATCTAAGTTTCTTGATTATCCTTTTTTGCAAGAATGTCTTAATTGCGTAAATGTCTTATAATTTATTGTATAATTCCCTTTTCACATTTTTTCACGCGAGTTTTGTGGTTTTATCTTTTTTCGCATAAATTCCTAATTTATACCATTTTGACAGTAAATTTCCTTTTTTTTAAAACCTTTTCTCCATTTCTTGTAAGCAGGCATTAGAGACTACCTGTAGGGTTTTATATTTAGGACCACACATTGTAAATCAAATATTGTAAATTTGATTTGTCACGTAAATTTTACGCAAATGTTCTTACGTAAAAACAACTAGGCAAAATAGAATCATATGAATATTTGAAATTATTCATGAATGTTTTAAGACTGTAATAAAAATGAGACTGCTCAATTATAATCTTAAACCAGTCTTAATAATCTTAATGTAATCGGTCACATTTTTAGGTCCGTATCAAAAGTAGTAAGTAGAAAATATTCCTATATTTTCTGAAAAATTTTCTAAATACTCCTGTAAACCTGTTATTTTTTCATCAAAAATTCCTACGTTTCGTGTGTATTTGATTTCCAGATTACCTGCGATGCCTGCGTATGAATTTCCTGGTCTAAGGAAAATTGGAAATTAAGCCAACAGCGAAAATCATACACAAGAAATAACGTAGTTCAGTAAGCCACCTTTATGCACTTACGTTTCGTCGGAGTGGCATGACCCGGATTCGAACCAGCTACCCAGTTCGCCCCCAGATCACTTGCGTAGCGCCTTAGTCGCTATGGCCACATCCTCAACTGGCTTTTTATTTCCAGCGATTTATGTCTATTTTTTCTCCTTTATTGAGCCTTGTGAGTGTATGATTTGTCTTCCCTATCCATTTTTATGGCCGAGTGAATTTCGGTCGAATGGAGCCCTGGTTGTGACCTTAATAAGGGGTTCAGTGAGTTATCTTTATTCATCAACTTCTTAAAGCCAGTTGAGGATGTGGCCATAGCGACTAAGGCGCTATGCAAGTGATATGGGGGCGAACTGGGTAGCTGGTTCGAATCCGGTTCATGCCACTCCGACGAAACGTAAGTGCATAAAGGTGGCTTACTGAACTACGTTATTTCTAGTGTATGATTTTCGCTGTTGGCTTAATTTCCAATTTTCCTTAGTATTATTTCCAGCGATTTATGTCTATTTATTAATTTCCTGGTCTGGCACCATAATCTAAATGGTCATACCTATTCTCCTGCTATAACCATGGTTCACTAACCTCCAAACAGTCCAAAAGTTTCAGCTGACATCCTTTACTCAACCCTTAGTAAACTATCATTACAAGACACAGTTCAAAAGCTTCAGTTGAAATAAATTATTCAATCCTTTGTAACGATGGTTCACCGAACTCTCTATCACGGACACAGTCCAAAAGCTTCAGTTGACATCATTTATTCAATGTTTGTAACGATGGTTCGCCAAACTCTGCAACATGGACACAGTCCAAAAGTTTCACTTTACATCATTTATTCAATCCTTCATAACGATAGTTCACCAAATTCTGTAACGTGGACACAGTCCAAAAGCTTTAGTTGACATCAAATATTCAATCCTTCGTAGCGATGGTTCACCAAACTCTGTAATGTGGACACAGTCCAAAAGCTTTAGTTGACATCAATTATTCAATCCTTCGTAGTGATGGTTCACCAAACTCTGTAATGTAAAAGCTTTAGTTGACATCAATTATTTAATCCTTCGTAGCGATGGTTCACCAAACTCTGTAATGTGGACACAGTCCAAAAGCTTTAGTTGACATCAATTATTCAATCCTTCGTAGCGATGGTTCGCCAAACTCTGTAATGTGGACACAGTCCAAAAGCTTCAGTTGATATCATTATTCAGTCCTTCGTAATGATGGTTCACCAAAGTCTGTAGCATGGACACGGTCCAAAAGCTTTAGTTGACATCAATTATTCAGTTCTCCATAACGATGGTTCACCAAACTCTGTAACATGGATGCAGTCCAAAAGCTCCAGTTGACATCGTTTATTCAATCCCTTGTCGAGAAAATGTGTGCATTTTGGAATTTAGTTTTGTAAATTACGTGGAGAGATTCTTTACGTCAGCTGAAGGTTAGTTGAGATTTCAAGTTAAGAGACATGCGAGTGATTAGATAAAATGCCAGTTCGGGTTACAATGTCTTAGTATGTCTTGTTACACTGCAGAAGAATGCATCCTACGAGCGACTGATCAGCTATAAATTCATTCATGGCGTTACGATAGATTGATTTTAATAAATTTCTTCGGTGTGCCACTAATAGCCAACTCCCAAGCCACCAGAGAAGAAACTCAATTTTATGGACCCTTAACGACAATTTTATAAGGCACCAGTCAAATTTGTGGACTATAAACGTCCTCCATCAAGCTTTGTGGGTAATGAAGGTTTATTGGTTTGCTAAATCTAGGAATTGATCTCCACTTTCAGCGGGTGTTGGCATGTGGATCACCTTTATTTTTATTTTTATAACCCTTAAAGTGGGGTTCATTGCCTGCCTGGTGTTTGTGTGAAGATTAAGCGCAGCTTTCCGCTTTTATGAAAATCTTCAGGTAAAAGTTTAGACGTGGTGGAAGAGCAAAGGTTTGGCAGTGTGAGCATTTTTCTCTGAATTTGCAAAACAAACCTAAGGTTTGTGCATTTCAAAAAGAAAATTTTTAGGATGAGACGTAAGTTACCGTGACTGCAAGCTGGTTTTCATGAATGGGCAAGCCCTATTGTGACTGTCAGATCAGCAAGTTCAATGAATAGTATTACTGAGCGAGTGAACGAGGTGTTGTTATGACTCGATGATTTGGTATTTTGCTCTTTCTGCCTGTGTCGCAATCGCGGCTAAATTTGTGGGCCTATTTGAACAAAATTGGGTATTATTCTTTGAACTTAGGCTTAACGATGTACATACTATATTTTGCGAAGAAAATAAATATTTTGGGGAGGAGGGGGCAGAATTGGATACGGCATTAGTCAAAAATCGTGTAGCAGAGAGTGTTGCAAATCTTGTGTACTTGCATGTTTACTGGGGGCCTATGGCCAATCTTAAGTCTCTGTAAACTCTTCCATAGGTGGATATATCTACACCTTGTTATTTCGTTTCCAGTTCCTGCTTCTGGAACCTTCTAAAACTCTCCGTTACCCATAATACTTTGTTATTTCGTGGTTGTCAAGGGTAACAACTTAGTGTAAAAGATAATGCATAGCTAGGAAAAACCAGTTGGCATTTGGGCCAGGAACTTGGCTGGTTCTCTTCGATCCCTGCTAGGTTTCTCTGTACAGGGGTATTTTTTACTAATAGGCATTTATTAGGTACGACTCTTGTTAGGACCCTTGAGCCTAAATCTTTCCCCTAAACCAAAAGCAGACCTAAAGTTCTGACCCTAAAGTCAGACTTTTACATCTCTCCCACTTTGCTGTTTTTTGTCCGAGAGTGATTCAAACAAAAATTGATACGTGTATTCCTTAATTTTAAGCCAAATGATGTATACACATGGTTTTGTGATGAAAGCACTTATTTTTTTGGGGGGTGGGGGATAGGGGGTGTGAACTTAGTCTGAATGACGTATATCATTGGTTTTAGAAGCACCTTCTTGTTGAGGTGAGGACGGCCTCCTCGGTGGAGTAAGTGAGGGAGGTTTCTACTCTTCATAGAACTATTGGTAAGTAAATGACGTTACCATTTAGTGGTAAAGTGGATTCTCACCTTAAGATCAGCACTTAATCTTAAGGTCTAATCTTAAGGTCTAATCTTAATCCAGTCTAATTCCTGCTTTGGCATGCTGATAGTCAAAGGGCTACAGAAACAGGTTTGCGTCTGTCGTCGCTGACAATATATAATTTTCTTATCTTTATAGATATACTAAACAATGTAAAAATTTTGTTAGTCTGTGAGCTCAGACATACTCATGATGGAGAACATTTGATCAGGATTTGGAGAAGAATAGGACCATGCTGTTTCGATAAACCGTCAACATTCGCATTATCGATTTCTTACCCTCCACTGCGCTTTCTATACATTTGTGTGTTTCATTTTTAGTGTTTTTCCGTATTTAGTCATTGACACGCACAGGCTAGTTAATAATTTTAATTTTTCATTCAGAAGCTTTTAAAACATTACTTTTACGACTAACAGCAAACAAAAACCTTGGTTACAGATCCCACAAGCGATCAAAAAGACTTCGACGTCAAATGCAACCCAACCAACCATGTAAAGCTTTTCACATCATTTTTATCTGTAACAGTACGGTAATGGTTCAGAGTTAGTAACACAATTACTGTTTTACAATGATACTTTCCCGAATCGTAAAAGACACTATTGTATTTCTCAGAATTCGAAAAAAAGAAAACAGAAATGAAAAAAACGAACGATAAAAAAAAAAGGCCAATTTTACTCCGTCGGAAATTGAACTCCAGCTGAGCTGATCTGGCAGATCTAAGTCATGTTTAAAAAAAAAAGTTGATGATAAAAAAAAAAAAACTAAAGAAGCTCAGCAGGACGCGGTTGATAACTTCCGGTCCCCCTGCGGTCCATTGGACGGAAATTGAACAAAATCCACCAATAGTTATTTAGATCGGGGGGGGGGGGGGGTTGGCAACGTACTTTTATGTGATAATAAGTTTGGTGGTTTGTGACGTTTTCATAGTGACGTAGGTCATTAAATGAAAATTGAACCGCAAGTTCGTAACAAGCCACCTCCCCTGTCAAGTAATTTACTGGCTTTGGAATGGCTTTCCAGTGATTGGTTTGCCGCATCCTGATATTCCAATTCCGAGATGCCCGTAAAAGTGCAACGGATCTTTAGGAAATAAAAAAAAATATATATATAAATCACAGATCTGCTGTTGTCATCACAATAGTTAATCCAAATTTATGCGTAGGTTTATTACTTCATTTACAGTCGAAGCAGTATAAGTAACCAGTGGTGCACCCAGAAGGGGGCAAATCCCCCCCCCCCCCCCCGACTCGAGAGTAAGGGTCCCCGCGCACTAGGCAACCAGGCCTCTGTGGCCAATGAGAATGATTAGTGCGTAGTTTTACATGAACCAGAAGCATCTTCATTGGCTGCAGCGACCTGGTTGCGTAGTGCGTGGGGGCCCTAACAGTCAAACTGAGCAAAATCGCAAGATTCTCGATTTTTTTCCTACTGACATCAGAAGGCCCCTCTTTTTTCGCCTCAAGTAGGGTAACGTTTGTTTATGTTACAGTGCTCATAAGAACCCAAATTCGTTCTCGAGCCCAGTGTTTCCACATCTCCTCCCCCTCCCCTTCCCCTGGGCGAGAAATTATTTACATTGAAGCTGAGCAAATAAGTATGGAATTTGCTGCCATTAAAGACAATTTATCAAATTAAGCTTCTTAAAAGCATGAAAAAATATATATTTGGGTACACAAAAATATATTTGTCATGTGATGTGTCCAATTACGTTATTGGGAAAACTAATAATTTTCTTTAGCTTTCGGGCACATTTTCATATTTTTTCCCCTCCTCCGAACACAATTCCAGGATACACCACTGTAACTAACGGAAAATAAACAACCAAAAGGGCAGTGGCAAGAAAATGGTGGAATGTTTTTACCACAGATACGTTAGTATAGTACTAACACTCGAAAGCTACCACTTTACGTATTGGAGTGATTTTTGTCGAAAATGTCGTGTGAGGTTGGAATTCATCAGTGTTTAAGTTTCGAGGTGATGTCGACTGGATCGATTTCAATCTTGCTCGAACCACGTTTTTGCATTCCTAAACCAAACAAGTGCTTACCGATTGAAGCAGCTTACAATACTGCTAAAAAATAGTTAAAAACAGTTAATAGCTACATTCTTATTACCAGACAAGTGTTTACGGATTAAGGGACCAGGATCGGACTGGCCGTAATGCCATAGTACCATTGTGCCATGGCACAGGCGCCCTTTGTCTGAAACACTTTTGGCAACCTTTGAGTTTTCCCCTCCCTGTCAGAAAAATGAATACCGTATGTCGGATTGGCTATGGCCACAAAGCCTACCCATCCTCTCTCCTTTCCCTTTCCCTGTCTAATACCTTTTCTTAACTACCCCCACCCCAACCAGGCTTTGGTTAAGAGAAAAAAGTAATTGTAATTTAGGATAATTAATTACAATTCCACAGTAACTCTACTGGAAAAAAACTCAACAAGTAAATAGTTTTAAATGTAATTGCAATTTGTGGTCAAATAATTGTATTGATTGAAATTTTTTTTGTTCTGGGGATTTGATTCTGAGATTCCCCCCGTAGGATTCGTGGTTCCAGCCAACCCCTCCCACTCCCCCCCCTGCTAATATGCCTTTTCGATTGTACGTAAATGCACGTTTTTAAAACTTTTTTATTTTGTTTGGGGCCATATCACAAACGACGTGGACGTTACATAAATTTTGCCCATTTTAACCCCATCCTCTTCTTACATTTTGTAACAACTTTTGCAATTGTAACTGGTAAACTACTTTTAATTAATTCAAAAGTATTTTACCTAACTCCATACAAGGAAAATAAAACAAATTAACTAAAACTATGAAAACCAACCAAAAAAACTAAAAATACAAATATAAAATACGAAATAAACTGGAAATGACATTTGAATATCAACAATAGCAAAAGTGTTTGTGGGTAGGCTTTGGATCTTGCCATGAAGCTTTATATCACTCTAAATCTAGCTGAAGATGGGCGTTGAGTGTTATTATTTTTTTTTTAGCAGAAACTTAATCAGAAGCAAGTTTCTGGTAAAATGCACCTCTGCCGTTCTCCCAAATGGCCTCTGGGCACCCTTTCCTACCCAGTCCAACTCTGTAAGGGACTTAGTACACTGCTCAAAATAAAGCGTAAAAAACAGGATTTTATCTCAACTGGTACTCTCCATGTTTCATAGTACTGAGGAGATTACTACTATGCACAATATAGATAGCTAGCGCATGTGTAAGGTTATGACCATACGTATGTGGCACCCTACATGTTTTGTAACGTTGCATGAGTGGACACTGATGAGTGGATTACCATCCGATGGTGACACTCTCATGTTTTGTAATGTCACATGAGTGGGCACTGACGACTAGCTTACCATTTGGTATTATTAAACTCAATTAGGGATAGACAGATATTAAAATCGGTATCGGTATTTTCAGATATTATCGGTATTTTTCATGCATCGGTATTGGATCTATATCGGTGTTTATTTACAGATATTTTACCGATACGACCATCTTCTGTGCGCACTGGCTATTCTGCCTAGCTTGAGAGAAACCTTTCCTGTATAGCACCGCTCGCATCGTTTGACATCATCTGGACAGCGTCACCGTGAATTTAACGCGTGCGTACTGTCGGCTTTTTGCAATTAGGCCTTT
>JAHWFP010261658.1:0-10737 GCA_023313725.1 Lithobius niger
AGCATTGTGCCTTGTGAATAATCGTCCACTTCCTTAGCGACCTTACATATTTTGGGGGCCTGTCCGGGATTACCTAAACCTTCGGGATAGGAAATTCATGTTTTCCAAACCTTCGGGATGGAAAAAAGCATGGAAATCTCTGGCACTCATAGTGGAGACCTTGTCATTGGGATTCGAGTCCGACATTTTTTTTTAAATGTTTCCGATTCGGGGAATAGTTCCAACAGATGAGCGATCCAAGTTTGGGGGATTTTCGTGGAGTGTGGCCAGTGCATGCGTTGTCACAATTTCCCACGAAAAACCACATTTTTATTTTGACTTGTCCTGGTCGAAATAAAAATACCCACTTTCTTTTCTGTAGGGAACAGAAATTAAAGTAAAACAGAGTGATTGGACTTGCAGTGTGCGGCCGACCAAAACGCACGTTGTAAGAAAAATTACGGATCAGGGGGTGACTAAAGGATTCTAACTTGCCTGCATGGTTGTTTCCTTGGTTACCAATTTTTCATTCTTAATGGCGAAAAATGCCATTTTGACTGAGAAAACCCGCAACCGGTAGCTGTTTGTGAACTTGATTGCTTTCACAGGGAGCGCTATTTTTTTTGGTTAGGCCTAAAAACCGCCAAAATAAAAATCACCGTTTTTCTTCGGAAAATAAAGTTACGACAATTATTACGGAGTGGATGGACTGTTTACGCCTCACACTACGAATATAATTGTTAAGGTTAAATTAGTGAAGGTGTGCACTTTTTAACAACGAATTGAAAGTTGATGAGCCGGAGTGAGCTAACTAAGTACTCATTGTTTAAGGCTAGGAGACGAGTAAATTTAAGAATTATAAATTCTGTTGACCCATAACAGTATTTAAGATTGGAAGTAAAGTAGAAACGAGTAAATTAAAACGCTCGATTCGAAAACTACTTCGGTACGGAGAAGAAAAAAAATAGAACGAATTTTTTTTCCTCTGACGGTAAGCGAAATTATGAGTCGACCCATGACTCACGATTACGCTAGGTTACCTCCTATTTCACGGCGTTTAGTAATGCGAAACTTGGACTTGAGTAATCGCACGAAAAAGGACGAGGGCTAAGGAAAAGTAGAAATACTGCCTTAGTTAATGAAAATGGGGAAGATTTTGAGACATCTTGAGTGGAAGACAGGTTCCAATTCGGAATGGATTTATTCAGTTCGAACTTGTCCCCGCTAGGATTGTTACATCAAAATATTAGGAAATTGAGCAAAAGTCTGAGCTAGACTTTGCTTATTTCCGAAGTTGGGTGGTTTTCTGTCCAACAAACTGGAGTGAATGAAGACCGACGATTTGTAAAATTAGGCCGTATGGAATAAACTAATTTTTGCAAGTTGCGGGCTTGACTTGGATGCAATTTTTTTTTCCGTCTCGCGTAGAAGGAAAAAGCAAAATTGTGGCCAGGAAGAGTGGGTCTTTTGTTTATTCCGTGTGTTTCTAAAACCGGAACTGGTTGTTAGGAATACGAATGGGAAATGCGGTGACAAATTATGCGAAAGAAAAGCAGATTCGTCATACGTGCCCCCCCCCCCTCCTTAAAACATGAACACGTCAAAATGTTCAATGGTGTAGGAAAGTTGGGAATGGTGGGTTGTAAAATTGGTAATCGTGTAGCCGCGAATAGGACACTTGTATTACGAATTGTTACAGACATGACTTTGGATGGTTATAAGGTGAGAAAGTTTTGTGATTTGGATTCGAAAATTCAAATGCACAGTGAGACTTTCATCACTGGAATTAACTGACCAAAGAATGGGTTTTGAAAATGGAAAAGGAGGAATTGACTGTGGTTACGGTTGAAACCGAATTTTTTTCAAAATTGGGCTTTGTCATGCCCATTGTCAGTTGACTGAAATTAATTGTGAAGCAGGAAAAAGGCTTACAATTTCGGACGGTAACATGACAACCGGAAATGAGGCATCAGTCCACAACCTTGTTCAGGTAACGAAACCTGGAACAAGAGCGTGAACAGGTTGCCGCATTTCGACGCCGTTTGTCGCATATAAAAAGAAAGCACATTTTTTTTTATTATGTCCTACAAACGAAGATCGCATCCTCATATACGCTGTATGCAGAATTAAAAAAAAAATCGTGCAAATAGGAATATGTGTGGTAGCGATCCAGAATGAAATCTATTTATTGGACGGGCAAAATCCAAAATAGGGTGATTTCTGAAGGCTTTTATGCAGAGCACATCAGGTGAAAACCAGGGATTGGCTTTGCAGGGAAGCACCTGTGTGGCTCATGACGGAGTTCTTACGAACAACGATGAGGCACACGGATGGGAACTAAATTATAAAGGCATTTCGGAAATGCAATTTTCGAGAGACTGATGTAAACTATTTTAGTTTCATGTAGTGATTCAGTTCAGTGGCGGACACATTGTTTAGTTGTTTGGTCTTTTCGAAGCCAGTAACACAACTACAATGTGAGGTGGGACAGATGGCGTGTAGCACGATCCCAAACGGAATGGTTTATTCCGTGGGCGCAGGATAAGAGTGCTATACTCTTGGCGTCTGGTCGCTTTGCATAGTGACGTGTAGGCTACGACGGTAGTTTTTTTTAAATGTGGGAGAACCCCCAGTGGGGCCCTCTACCCGCATGTGGGATGGCAGTGTGAAGCCAGCTCTACGTAGCGTGTTTGGTTAAAGCTGTAGGATCGCTCTAGTGGCGTTTGGCCGGTTGCACTTTTCCAACACGTGAGTGCTGCGGTCTAAGGGCACAATCTATGAAAATGGATTGGAGAGTTAGGTTGAATGAACGGATTGGGGTAGTGTGTTCGATGCGTGATAGGGTAGGTGGTGTGGCAACCAAACCCCCCTTGAAACCAAAGGCACTCCTGATCACCGCAATTCCGGAATTTCTACTGAATGTTTGAACATTACTTTTCCCAGCAGGTTTGCAGTTAAAGGGTGAAAAGACTCTTTTTCTGTAAACTACAGAAAGCAGTGGAGGGAGCGCCAATTTTTTCTCTCTTTCACTGACGGACTGGTTGCTGAACGTGCTTTGCACAAACTTGACGGTGGCCACCATTCGCTCGTCCGCTCGAGAGGGCACAACCGATGGATGGGACCACCAGGAGGTCATCATGGGATGTGAAGGCACGTGTGTAGGGTAGCTGCGTGGAAGTCGACGAAGAAGGACTTTGTGGAAGACTTCGTGGTGGACTTTTGTTAAGTTCGTGGATGTGTGCGAGTGCAGAATGGACTGCAGGTGTTTTGGTTCACAGACGAGACTGTGTAGTGTAGTGTAGTGGTGGAGCTGCGATGCCGACCATGCCATCATGGGCGGAAGTAGCTGGGATGTCACCGAAAGGTAGTCAACGTGAGACTACCTGCGTGCCGATCCGGAAGTGGAGGAGTTTGGTCGCTCGATTTGGAGTGGTGTTGTGTGCTTTCGTCGGAGGAGTGTGCTGCGATTGGATGTGCGTCGGAAAATGCCTGTCCGATAATGGAAGTCGGCCATGACTGTCCTAGGAGGCATGGGCACGTGGGCCTGCACACCCAGGAGGGACCCTGAGCAGGATGCTCGAACAATTATTTCCGTCGGGAGACATGGCAGTGTGTGTGTTCGAAGAGGTGTGGTGTCGAGCTGTTGTTGAGCAACAGAGGTGGTGTTGTGTGGAGAAGGCGTTTGAGAGGTGGAAAGGCCCTCTGGGAGGACTGATCGTCGGAAGCTACAGGTAGGAGGAGTGCCTGTTTACAAGTCCACTAATGGCAGCCCACTGGGAAGCGCCGTGGCAGGCAGGTACTTCAATGGCAGGTGGCAGAAGATGGGAGGAACTTCCGGAGGTGCGTTAGAAGCCGATTGGACATGCTTTCGTCTGTTGTTGAGTTTTCTGCGTTGTTACATCGTTACGTTGGTTTGTTACGAAGGACAATGTTGTTGTTACGTTTTTCTTCAAGTTTGGACTGTTACGTTTGTGCCACGGATGGAAGACGTTGTTGGTGCTTTTGTTGTGTTACGTGTTAAATTTTATTGTTACTTTTTTTTTGTGATTGGAGTCTTGTTAGAACAGGAGACTGCAATAATTGTTGTTAGGGAAAGTCGTGAAACTCTGTAAATTAGGGCTTTTTCTGAATAAATTGTTTTTCGATCCTGAGGTTTTAAACAACTTACAGGATAGTTAGGCAATTCATTGCGTTATACCTGAGGACGATCTCTCCTTTGCCTGGGCAAACACTTAGGGGAGGGGAGATGTAACGTGCTTACATGATCGGCAGCACGCAACTCACGAAGCAAACACTTCGTAGTTCGACTTGCCTCAATCATGGCGGCCTGCCAGCCTTCCAATTACTGCAGACTCAGGAATTGGACAGCTGTCAGCCGCCAGGTGGAGACACGGGTCCTCTGCAACCCAGTTGGAACCGGATCGAACCTGTTCGCCAGTAGCCTCAGGCAAGAGCTCATTGTTCTCCAGAGTATAAAAGAAGCCTGGAGACGAGGGCTCAAGCTAGTTAGTGTGTGGGATCTGACTGAAAGGTTGGATCCCTGACTACGAGGTGCAGCAGAAGGATAAATTCTGCTGATAGCCTAATATGTAAACGCTATGTGCATAGTCCCCTAGCTATGCAGTAAGGAGTGAATTAGGATCGAGCATTGTGCCTTGTGAATAATCGTCCACTTCCTTAGCGACCTTACACCGGTTCGAATCAAGGCTAAAGAGTCGCTAGCCGCGCTTTGTCTCAGGGCGACAGCCAGGGGTGGTTGCGACCCGATTGACAGACTTTTGGAATGGTACTCCTCTCTGGGTCCCTAGGCCAGAAAGATGCTTGGTTCTCTCTGGTTGGGTGTGAGTCGACTCAAGCGATGGGGCCTAGAAAATTTTCCGGCTCCTCGCTTTGTCATGGGAGTGCACCCATGGTCTTGGTGTAGTGATGTCCTACCGCTCCTGGTCAGTGACTGCCAGGCGGTGCCTATCGCGGATTACGTGGAGATCTACAGTGATGCGTCGTTTCACAGGGAGTTCTGGGAAGGAGGAGCAGGTTTGTACGTGTCTGGCCTCCGCCAAGAGTTTGATTTCTTTCTCCTTCGTCTACCATCGCCATTTCTGGGGGAGCTAGTGGCCATTTCAATTGCACTGGACATTAGTCTTCATCTGCGGTTGCACTATTTCAGAGTGGTTTCTGACTCAGCAGCAGGTATAAAGTTTCTGGAATCGGCGTTTAGGGCATTGGATCTGAGTCACCCTCTGGTGGTTGAAATCGGGAAAAAGTTGGTGAGTGCGCTCTACTGGACTCCTGGACACACCGGGTGTTTTGGGAACGAATTGGCTGATGAGCTCACTAGGCGTGGGTATGAGAGACGGAGTAGTCCTTTTACATTTCCAGTTACCCCTAAAGATCTTTATCCAGTTTTGAGGAGTCTGGCATTACAGGAGTGGCAAGAGGACTGGGATTCCAGTGTAGCGGGTGAGACGTTGTATGACATCCATCCCACAGTGTCTGTGCCCCGTACTCTGGATTGCCTCGCGAGAAGGGATGCCTGGTGCTATCACGTTTACAGACTGGACACATCATGTTGAGGGCGCATGCGTTCAGGTTGGGGTGGGCCACCACGCCAACCTGTGCCTGCAGTACTGATACTGAAACCATGTCTCACTTTTTGTTTGTGTGTCACAGTTGGGCGGCTTATCGTGGGCACTCCATGCAGAATTGGGACGTGGATCTGAAAGAGGTTCTTGGTGTACCCCCGCACATTTCTGGTACCGCAGCTCTAAGGCAGGTCCTTCGGTTCTGTAAGTTTACCGGGCGTTTTAATTAAAACTTTTTCAAAATGTAATTAGAAGGTGTTCAAGGTGAGTGTGCACGTGTTTCTCTGCTGCGAATGGACATTACCATGGTTATCTGTACTAGGTGTAAGTTTAGAATTAAGCTATAGTAGAGTATATGACTGCACAGGTTCTGTAGACTCTCAATAAATCATATCTGTGGCTTTGGGGGCCTCATACATTGTACTGGCGGAGCTTCCGCTCCTATTGTTCAGGCTTGTTTGCTGAGTCAAATGTTTTGTGGTTTCTTAACACCATGTAACGTTAGGTGAGTGCTGAACACATGTTGGATTGAGCAAACATTTTATTACTACCTACACGTTCACCACCTGGTAGATGGTCGCACACCTACTACAACACTATGGCTCTGGTCCTTGTGACCATGCCATGTCACATACACAGCCGAAGCCAGCTTCGAAGTTAGACCATGTGGGTCATGCCGTAGGAGTTTTTTCATGTAGCGGAAGGCGCCTTAATGCATGTTGACAAGTTGTTCCATTTTTGAAGAGCTCTTCTAGCAAAGATAAACTTCCCAATGTCAGTTTGAGATCTCTGCATCAACAGGTCCCAACTCAAGTACGGCAAGTCATGGATGGGGGAAAGAGGTTTGGGTTGACGCTTGTGCCATATGCTTTGGTACGTGAGAAGTAAATTCCCTGTAGTATGATGTTCAACGAGAGTAGTGAGCTGTGAATGCTGCCGATGGTCATGGTTGCCAAAATGACACCATTCAAGGACAACAGGGTTCAGACAAAACCTGGAGAACCTGAAAATCTCGGGGGAAATGAAAATATATCCCTACAATTTCCTTGAGATTTTGGTTCTAAGAATTTTTTTTGAAAATTGGGGAAAATACAGGGAAAATTTAAATAATGGCCTTTGTGTCGGATTGGTAAATCGAATTCCATTGAATCCAAGTTCCATGATCAGAATCAAAATCCTAGGCTAATAGCAAATATTTTAATTTGTGCTTTAATATGTTCAAGTATTTAAAATATAACTTTAATGAACCAAATCCTAACCTAGTACCAATATCTGTGATGAAAATAAGTTTAGTCTGGACTAGTCTCTAAACAGCTGTTTTCCGGGATGTGTGATTATCTTCATACAAATATTAGCAGGAGCCTATAGAAAACAACTAGGACTTAACACTGTAGTGGAAGTTACCGAGACATGCTCCTAGTTGTTTTCTATAGGGTCCTGATATTAGTAAAAACATTAGCTGCCTACCTGTTTCTCTTAACTGAATATCCTGTAAATACCTGGAAATTGTCATTGGATACACCTGGAAATGTCAGGGACACTGAGAATAAAAAAAATTGTGTGAACCCTGGACAATCTTCGTAGCTGCCTTCTGCAGTTTCCATAATTTGCTGATCCTTGATGAAGTGCAAACAGATAAGGGCCTTGTAAAGGGATAAAAAGGTGCAGCTGGTCAGAGAGGGAAAGTTCGATTTGATCATGCCAAGGGCCGAGATGCTCGCTTGGCAGCAGTGGCACACTGGGTACTTGGGTTTGTTGGTGGTGAAGGTGATGCTAGGGAGAGCAGAACTGCTGTAGAAATTCGTGTAATGGGGGTTGTTTTTCTGAGGTGGAGCACTTTGCTGGCGATCGTCCTCGGCCCACTCGTGAATGGCATCAAAATGACGCAGAGTAGTAATAAAGCATGACAAAGTTTCAAGACGTCGGCCAGGATATTACAGATTTATTGACAACTTTCTGGGAGGTTGTCTATAAAAACAAGAAACTTGTAACGATGTTAATTCAGGTGAAGACAAAGATGTAATTAATTCCAATTAGAGTACTTCAACTTGACTGATTGTAGAGATAAAGTCTGATAAACTAATTTTGAACTTAATAATACTATTCCAGCTGAACTTCTTATTGCAATGTTTACCCAAGATGAAACTTTCAAGGATTCCCATGTTATATGGTCCAGGTTTGCAGTATAGTTTCCTGGTAGGGAAGTTAGTCTATAGTTGTAGCGTGTGGCGCAACTCCTGAAGGAGCTCAAGGTCTTCACGCAAGGCCTTTTATACTTTGCCTTTACCTTAATCTCTAAAAATGGATCTGATAATACCTGAAAATAACCGATTGATGGCACAATCGATTGACCTACACGTTCGTCAATAATGTTTGTCTAGACGGAAAGAATGTCTCCTTGAGCTTCTCCCTTCCTAGCCTAAGGAAAGGCCAGACATAGTCGTGTGCCCGGTTCTTTTACTTGTGTCATTGTTACGTTCTCAGGTGGATCATTTCCGAGTAACACCCGCTTTCCTCTCGGTATTCACGCTGGGTTGTTACACCCACCCCCCTCGAAGAAAGACTGGGTTCATTTAAAACTAGTTATACAATTACTTACACATAATCATAGCAAGAAAACATGCGACATGACCTCTGAACCCCATGCACAGACGTGCTAAAACACCCCCAAGTTTCTTTTATTAAACCTTAACCAATACAATAGTAATGTAAAGTAAAACATAAAAAATAAGGAACCAGCCCATTACTGACAAAGAAAATGAATCCATCGAATAGTAGCATCAAGTATGTCCAATAAAAAATCTCAATAAATAAGTCAATTAAACAGTCCTAATAAATAAATGTAATGTACACAGAAAAGAAAAATGCATAACTGTAATGTAAAAAAAAACTGAAGAGAGGCCCTAGGCAATGCTCGTAAAGTAAGAAGCAGAGACCGACCTTCGTCAATATGCATAACGACATAAACACTATACAGCACCTAATTCGTGTATAGATGGTAGTGAATGCGCAACAGTAGAAAAAAATGTGACAGTCCCTGTCTAGCGTAGCAAGATAATATCCGCACACAACAGCAAGGCGTGAAAAACGAGAAATATGTCAACGTTGCTTCATGAACCACTGTCTGGACCTTCCCAAAACTCCATAAAACGAGTAGTTGCTTGTGGAGGCGGATGCCGAGTCAGGGCGACCGTGCGAACATCGTATCCGCTCCCAACCGCACCTAAAGGTAGCAAAAGCCCATTCAATTCTTCGATCAACCTATACAGTTTGGCCTGGCCGTCTGTGACGTCCGGCAGTTCATCAGTTGGGTGCAGAACTTCCTGCGAGGTTGAAAGTTGTGGCTCACCGTTAGCAATATCGTTCTCTCGCACGGCTGATGTCGCACGTGTTGTTGAAAGTGGCAAAAACACGTAGAATTCCAGCGACCTACTCAGGAAAAACTGATAGCCCACAGTGACTGCGTAACCCTTGATGAAAACCCGGTGACCAGGTTGTGTCTGCTCCCAGTTGGATGTAAGCCGGCTACCCACAGGGCTGTGCATTCATCCACCATCACCTGCTTGATCTCTACTGATATGTTGTTGATCTCCCATGGTTGGCACCAAAAACGTCTTCCGGTGTCTTGGCAGTATATCCTAGCCAATACCCACCGTCATGCAAATACCGTCTTTGGTTTAACGGCAGTGGAAGAGAACCATACTATGTCGCAGTCCACCTCATTGGTCGGGCACTATAGCTACAATTTGTCGGATCATCCCGCAGCTCATACATAATGCATGTAGGCGTAAAGAACGGACAGTCTCCTAAAGCAGTGGCATGGTCCTTGTGCCACACTCGCCAGCAACAGCAAGCACAACACAACCTGTTACTGTATAGGGCAATATCACATGAAATCGCACAATACACGAATCAGGACTTTATCCAGTTAGGAGACCAGACAAGTGGCCCACTGGCAGGAGGACATCAAGGTGCACAGAACCCCGGAGACAGTGACGGTGCTACAGGCAGTTAGTTTCTGACAGTTCTGATTTAGAAGGCTTTAGGATGTCGCGGCCCCCCATAGTTCTGACTGCACCCTGCCACAGGTTTTATACCCTTTCGTCCCTTGGGAGAGAAGAACCTCATGGTACGCCTTTCAAGCGTCCGTTGTAGCCCACCTTCTGCTCTATGCGTTCAAATATTATACATTTTTTTTTATGTTTGTGAAGGACAGAAATTAAGACGTGCGCTTGCTCAATACTTTATGAAATTAGTCTTTAAACCTTACAATGGCCAATGAACGATAAGATAAGAAAAAAATTATGTATTTTTCCTCTACATTTTCTTAGCATTATTTTTGTGATCAAATATTGGACACGGAACTACACATGCATCCAATATATAATTCCTACTTGGACACTATATAATATATTATTTTGTCAGTTTTACATTTTTGGTGATAGAGTGAAAAGTCCTTCGAAGGCATGACTTTTTTTTATAACATTTTAATTAGTTTTTAAATTCATAATTTATATCGCTTCTATTTCTTAATCTTTGATTTAAAACTCGGGATTTAAGTATTGTACTGACTATACACAAACAAAAGCCTGACGTTGCCAACGGTGACTGCTGCTAAAGACCAATGTGTGACTCTTCTGACAAAAAACAAAACATCGGGTTCGATTCCCAGCCCCACGATGACCGCGACGCGAGGACACAGGAAATTCGTTCACCTGAATGGTCATACTAATGGGTGACAGTCATCCAAGTGTGTAGCTTTCGTTGTTGTTTTTATCTTCCTTTTTTACAGGTTTTGAACTTTGGTTGAACACGTCAATTTGACACTTTTGTACTTGGATTTAACACTTTTGTACTCGAATTTAACGTAGTGGAATTCATATTAACACTCTTGTCTTTGGATTTAACACACTTGCACTTGAATTTAACACTTTTGCACTTGGAATTAAAGCATTGTAATAATAACTAATTTTTTTTATTCGCTGTAAAGAATGTGAAAGTATACGAAATACGCTTACACATTTACTGCATAAAAAAAATACAGCTATAATGAAATTTCGCTGCAACGCTCCCCAAACTCTCCGAAATATCCTATGGCGCTTTAAATAAATTACGATTACAGTAATAGCCAAGTAGGTATTGCTCCCACTTGCCTCTTGAGGCCCTGCCGTTTGGG
>JAHWFP010261685.1:0-13970 GCA_023313725.1 Lithobius niger
CGATCTTGTTTTGAGCACCATATCTTTTCTATTATTATTATTATTATTATTTAGTAAACAACTTCAACTTTTCGTCTATCCAACTTCAGATTCACTTTCCTGTTACCAATGAGCAGAGCGTGACAGGCGGTATTAGCTGGAACGGCTGATCTAAACTTCAGTTTGACTTGTACATCCACGATTCCCGATTGAAGTCTATCACACTGTTTGGAACAATCCAACACCACGAGAGGTTAGGCTTTCCTGAACTGAATCAAGGACCGCGGTAGTGGTCCTTATGTAAGCCTCAGCATGAGCTTCGATGTTAAACGCCAAATTTTGAACTCCCATAATCTCGCCCATCGACATAGACATAGACCAACGAAATTCGGTATTTGGGGTCGTGTAGCAACTATTTCACTGCATTACAAATTTTAATGACAACAATGGAACCGTTCGGCGTCCACAGTATGGTCATTTCTTGTTGTTGTGGTTGGGACTCTTTGCGCTCACCTGGATACCGAACCACTGAACCGATTTTCAAGTGCTATAGCTTAAAACGTAGGTATGGCCATGGCCTAGGGCCTTTCGCAGGCTATTTTAATGTAACTACAATATTCTTGACACGAAAAGCCAAATGGGCTAAAACGTTTGCTCCCACCTAGAGATTAAACCAATGAACCGATTTTCAATTTGTATAGCTTAAAATGTAGGTATTAACACCGACCAAGGCCTTTTGAACTTGATTTTGATGTGACTGTAGTATTCTAGCCGGCAGAGCAATTATTATTGCAGAGCACTGGGCAGGAATCATTAATGAACTCTTTGCCCTCACTTGGAGATCGAGCCACTGAACCGATTTTAGAGTTATATAGCTTAAAACGTAGGTATGGACAAGGCTTAGAGCCTTTCGCAGGCTATTTTAATGTAACTACAATATTCTTGACACGGAAATACAAATGGGCTAGAACGTTTGCTCTAACCTAGAGATCAAACCAATGAACTGATTTTCAATTTGTATTGCTTAAAATGTAGGTATTAACACCAACCAGGGCCTTTTGAACACGATTTTGATGTGACTGCAGTATTCTCGTCGGCAGAGCAATTATTATTGTAGAGCACTGGGCAGAAATCATCAAGTGGAGTAACAAATTTTTGCAAATCGAGCTAGAAACATGAAATTTGGTACACAAGTCTTGGACCTCATGAAATACCCCCAAGTGTCTTCAGCTCCCCCCCCCCTCCCAGCACCCTCCTCCCCGTGCCCCCTCTCAGGGGCTTTGGCAACAAATTCTTATAGATCAAGCTAAAATCATGAAATATGGCGCACAAGTCATTCTTAGGAGCATAAATCGAATCAGCCATGGAACCCACATGTAATACCCACAAAGGGACCCTAGCATCCCCCTGTGCCCCCTCACTGAGGTTTCACCAACAAATATTTGCGGATCGAGCAAAAATCATCAAACTCAGTACTCAAGTCATTTTTAGCACTACAAATAAAACCAAGCATGGAACCCCCGTGAAATATCCCAAGGGGCTCCCTAGTACTCTCCTGTGCCCCCTCTCTGGTGCTTGACCGACAAATTATTGCAGATTGGGCTAAACGCTTGAATTGCGATACACAAGTCGTTTATAGTTGTACAAATTGAACTATCTATGGAACCCCCTCGAGATAATCTACAAAACACCCCAACGATCCCCATCCCCACCCCGTGCTCCCTCCTTGAGGCCTGACGAACACATTCTTCCAGATAGTGCTAAAAGAATGAAATCTGGTACACAAGTAATTGTTAGCAGTAAAAATCAAACTAGCTATGGAACTATGAACCTATTCTCGCTCCATGAGGTTGATTTCCGAAAAATTCTTGTTGCTCGTACTGAAAGCATGCATTTTGGTACACAGATCATTCCTAGTACTAGAAATTGAACCAGCCATGGATCCCCATGAAGCATCAATGACCAACAAATTCTTTATGAATGTACTAACAGCATCCATTGTAGCAGTGGAAATCCAACTACACGTGGAACCCCATGAGATACACCAAACCTCCAGTGCTTTCCTGTATCCTCTCCATGAGGTTGATGATCAACAAATTCTAGTTCGATTTGTACTGCTAAAAATAACTTGTGTACCAATTCACGTTTTAGCACGATCAGCAAGAATTTGTCGGTCATTTGTTGGCCAAAATTGGAATTTGGAATTTGTTAGGCAAAATTCATAGTAACAAAATTTGTAGTACTACAGATGAGTGTGGTAGGGGGACAGGAAGGAGCCTTAGGGGATATATTGAGAGATTTCATAACTAGCTCGATTTATTAGCTAAGAACTGACTTGTGTACCAAATTTCAATCGCTCGATGTTCATAATTAGCCCAAATTCTGGGCCGTAACAGCTTTACTAATCCTGAAAATCGAACCAACGAACCGATGCTCAATTTTACAACATAAACCATACGTATGATGAAGGCATATGGCCTTTTGAACGCTATTTTAATGTGACTACAATTATTGTTGTTGTTCTTCTTCGGGAAATTTTGCTCTCACGTAGAGATCGAACCAAAGAACCGATTTCAAATTTTATAGCTCTTGAAATTGAGTATTAAATAGGCTTTCTTGTAACAGTTAATTTAAGGTGATTACAGTATTCTTTTCTGTGTTATTCTTGCTGAGACAAGAAAAAAATAATGGATATTAGCATTATAAAACGCTTAAGCGTATAAAATACGGTTGTAAGCCTTAAAAAACTTAAGCCGTAAAGGAACAGATATTAGAAAAAGACATGTAAGCCATCAGCGTCGCACTAATACGTGTAAAAGAATCTCTAGCTTGTTTTTTGGGTCGCAGGAGATTCTTTTAAATGTATTAGTGCAACGCTGATGGCTTACATGTCTTTTTCTAATATGTTTCTTTACGGCTTTAAGTTTTTTTAAGGCTTACTCCTTATTTTATACGATTAAGCGTTTTTTAATACTAATCAAGTTAAAACTCAAATTGTTGGTATCGTAGCAAAGCTGCTTAAATTGCTGCGCCATTCTGTATAGACCAACGTACTCTCCAGTGGCAAAATTAGTATTTAAATCGAGAAACAGATAACGGTCGGAATTTAGAGTCACGGGAGCATCTTGCAGACTGCAGTGGTCAAACACACCAGGATTCTTGACTAAGGAGTCATGCCTGTTAGTTTGAAAAACTACAACTATCCACCTAGGTTTTTCGACCGCGGAAGTAGTCAGCACCCGCTAATTGAAGCTGGTATTTTGAGGGAGCACACAGCTACCGTAATGCCAGTGCCTAAATCCTATGCCCACGGTCGCTCCGTGGCCGATGAGACTGTAGAGTTTAAGTTTTTACTCGTGTAACGCCATCACGTGGGGAATGAGTCAGCTAATGCTATTCAAAAGGACTTTGCCATTGCCTGCAGCCACGGCTTGAGTGTGAACACGTGTTTAGTTCCGTAGATTAGCTTATCGTAATTTTCGAAAATTCCCATGACGTGCTTCAGAGGAATGGCGAAGGTAAAGCTTCTCTTGGGAGTTGTTTCAACGATGATGGACACGTGCTGCTATTTGAATCTCAAGTTGTCGGTTAGTTCAGCAGTGACTGATGCAGTGCTATCCAACGCCCAGCACTGGCCGAGCAAAGCCAGTTGCTCCGCCGAGCCATAAGTGAGTAGTCCCTTCATCAGAGTATCGAATCTCGGATAATTTAAGTCATCGACTTGTTTATCACCTAGATGGTATTTGATATTAGAAAACAGGAACATGGGAGCATTATTAATCAACGCCGCCATGTCAGCATCGGCGTAAGCCGAGTCATCGTCCTTCAGTATCCTCTCTTTAATTAGGAGGTAACTGTTGGCAAGAAGCAGAAATAAATCTTGGTTTTCTACACGTATGTGGATTTCTGAATTTACGTTGTTGGTGCCAACAATAGGATTGTATTTGTGGTATGTGTAAGACTGAACTGATGAATCGTACACCAAAGGTTCATAGATTTTTAAGTAATCTTCTACTACACACGTTTTCTGGGTGTTGTTATAAATTTGATGAAAGCTTTGTTTCTCAGCATTAAACTGTTTGCTTTTTTTTATTATTATCTGTAATATTAAGAAAGTGTCCTTACCCTTTTTTCCAAACACGAGCATTTCATCCTTTTTTTTCTTCAAATTTTTAGATCTCAAATGAAGACGCACCATGAGTGTCTCTCCGTTTAAATCCAACGGCTCGTTGGTCTGAGACGTGAGCCAAACTCTAATATTTCTGATTAACTTTATAGTCACAAGGAGATAAATTAAATGTATGGACTCTATGATTTTGAAACCGGGAGGAGACTTTGGATAAAAGGAGTATAAAGTAGGTTGAGTATCGCTGTTGTGTTTAGGTAAGAATTGCCTACGACATCAACGTGTACAAATATTGTATCGACACTCATAATGTTGACGGTATTTTAACTTTCACGACTTCTGACGTAGTTGCCCAAGTAAAATCCAAGTAAAGACTGGAGCCAAACTCTTGTCACCCGAAAAAGATATTCCGTAATTCGAATCGGTAATTAAAGTGTTTAGATTCGAAGAATTGTAATGGCATTCTTATTGTGACCATTCGCATCTATCGCTGACATGAGAAATTTATTCGAATCCTCGATTTTCATAAGCACCAGGGCTCACTAACACTTTCTGCCAGGAGTCATCAGCATCGGTCGTGTACTGAATTTAATTATTTTTTGTGGTGATGTTGTGTATGCTGTAATAAGTGTCTAAATTAAGTAGAGCCAATTCGTAATTTTTTTTCCGAGCCCAAATGTATGGGAGTGTTTAGATTAATTTTCAAGTCAGAGTCTTTGCTGGTGAGAAAAATAGAACAGGAATCCATGATGTTTTTTTAAAAAGAAAAAAAAGAGATATACTCGAAATGAAAAAATAATTGTACTATAGTAAAAAACAGCAACTGTAAATAAATCAAGATGAAATCTGGCGTAATACGTAAACATTCGACTTCTAACGAATCGAAACCCCAAGTTTCTACAACTTCACGAAACAACAGACCAGTGGAGATAGTATTTTGTGATGTATGTGGTGCAAAAAAAAAAGCTTACTTCGTCAAATTGGTCAAGGGACTCGTGAACAAAATCATAGATAACTTGCCCGTTGTAATGCATTTACTGGGATATCAATATTGCGGTCCTGGAAGTAAGCTGAAGATTCAACTGGCACGAGGAGATCCTGGAATAAACAAACTAGACAAAGCGTGCAAGGAATACGATATAGCTTATGCTGAAAGCTTGGATTTAAAAGATCGACACGCCACCGATGAAGTTCTAATTTCAAAAGCTCAAAGAGTGAGAGAGGATCCGTCTTTGGAGTGGAGAGAAAAACTAGCCGCTTCCATCGTTAAGAAAATCAAGAAAACAAACCTCCGGTTCGGAATGGTGAATAAAAAAATGGATCAACTCGTAAACGAACTTCACAAACCAACGCGGAAAAATTTTCCACGACGGAAAGTGATTGTACTGGGCCTGAACGATCTATGGCAAGAAATGATACCGTACGCTAAACTAAATAAAGGGTGTAACTACTTGGTGACCTGCATTAACCTCATGTCCAAGTTTGCTTGGGCCATTCCCCTTAAATCTAAATCTGGTATAGATGTTACCGAAGCTTTCAAGAAGATACTCATAGGAGCTACACCCCTAAAAATTTACAAGTTGATTTAGGTAGTGAGTTCTACAATAAAGACTTCACAAAGCGCTACTTAGGCGCCATAACATCAACATGTACTCTACATACTCTGAGAAGAAAGCGAGCGTGGTAGACCGTTTCAACAGAACGCTGAAAACTCGAGTGTGTAAAAGATTCACCAGGCAGGGGAAGTGAATACAGATTATCGACTAGTTGGTTTCGCATTACAACAACATGGTTCTTTCCACCACAGAACTGAAACCTAGGGTAGTAACCAGACGTCATGAACCATTCCTGAGACGAACTAGTCCTAAATGACTGCTAAAGAAACCCAAATTTGCTGAAGGAAATAAAGTCAGGATATCTAAAGTTAAAAAAATTTTCAATAAAGGATATTTGCAAAATTTTACTAATGAAGTATTCACAATCTGTAAAGTTAAAAAACACAACCAGTTACGTATTTTTTGAAAAATGAGTTGGGTGAACCGGTGCTCGGAAATTTCTATGAACAGGAAATTCAAAAAACCCTAGTTCCTGATTTATTAGTGGAGAAGTATTACGTAAAAAGTAAGGGAAATATGGGAAAATGCTTTATTCGTTAAATGGAAAGGCTACAAATCCAAATACAACTGCTGGACAGATAATATAGATAGTTTAAGCTGAATTCACGTGCCCATAGGCGAAAGTACTGACTGCATCATCGCATACCCATCTCGTCATCGTAAGTACTGAAAGCCAAGTTGTTGATGGTGACAGTTTTCAGTTCGTGCTCCTCCAAACGAATGTAAGATCCTAGAGTTCTTACAACGCTATTATGAAACAACATACTCTTGTACATTTCGTGCACGACTTGTGCTGTTTTTTAAATGCCTTTGCAAGCCATTTCGTTCTTCTCATTCGACTGTAAAACGCTGTAGAGCTTAGACTTGAAACCTACAAACTCAGAAATTGATGTTGGAGTGTAGGAAATGGTCTTTGGGGTAATCTGACGTGTCGAACAATGCCGCATCCTCTTCCATATCTTTGTTAAACATCGTCTGTTTCTATCGAATAACACAAGCTATCAGTATCCGTAACTAGGAGTTCACATCTCTCCGGTCCGTACTTTTTCATTATGTGGTCATAGTGAAACTGGTAGACTAGTAACTTTGATAGCTCCAAGAAGCTAACCCCAACCATGATGGGTTTGTCCAAGATGATGTTTGCGGGAGCCTTTGTAAAAATTACCAAATTCTCTTTTAGAGACGTTAAACTCGAGGTGCGGGGGTGAGATGCGTGCTAGATGGCTTTCTCTTTCGTCGTTGCTATCAAGACGTTCGATCTCTTGCGTTTGTTTTCGATCGTGTTACCGAAAATCGAATTATTCATCAGTTTGTAAAGGTTTTTGTCAAAATCATTTGTAGCTGCTTTCCGATGTAAGATTTCAGCCAAGGCGCTTGCTTAAAACTGATTGCTCTGTGTATTTTCTTGAGGACCATGCGAGAGAAAGGTAGTATTTCAAATTGAGAGATGCATGAAGCATCTCTGGGTATTCCAAGTCCACTTCTAATATCAACCCTGTATCACTCTCGTCTCCATAATTATCGACATTTATATCCTCAAGTCAGTCTTCCGGCACCCATTCGTACTCTCTGGTCGGTACATACTCGCACATTACACAACCGTATAAGTTGTTGAAGTCCAAAAATATGACGTAAGAATTCTTTTTATCAGGTTCGAAGGTAGATGATCTATACGGGTTGTTGGCTTTAGAGCATCTTCTAGCTACAAACGAGACACCGCCTCTATGTCCTTTTCCACCACAAGATGCGTGTCAATATTAGTGAAGAGATACAAAGACACTCCCGTCTCTTTGAGAGCTGTGTCCCAAAATATAATGGGAGGGATCAATTCCGTAACTAGCAAAACTCGTCACTCTAAAGTTTTCAAAGACATCGGCTAAAAGCCCGACGTCTGTCCACAAATACAGATCGTGGTAAGTAATCTCCAAATCTTTTGCATTTGCCTAAATCCCATATCTTCATCGCATGTTCGTAAGATTCGGAGCAAATCGCACCTTCCAACAATGAGGTAAACACTGACATGGGAGGTAAACACTCTACTTCAAACACTTCCGCGTTTGTCAGGTATTCGTACGGAAACACACCTTTTGCCTAAGGCCTTTTACGAATTCCATCGATTCACCTTCAAAAAGCTTGCCCTTAATATTAAAGCACTTTAAGCTGAAAGCTAAAGTTTCCAATGATGCCGTTATAAAAGGCTAGACTATCGATGAAAGTAAAACCGCCTAATTTCATGCTGCTGATTGTTTCATTGTTCTGTGCTATGATCCTTACGTTATGTAGAGCGTTCAAATCTTTAAACGAATTCAAAGCTTTCACGACGAAATGACTGTCGTATTTTTCGAAATTATGCATAACAACCGCTATGTTTTTGTTCAAAGTGTAAGCGAAGTTACACTTGCTGTGCCCGGCACCTCTGAATTCACCGGTGATGTGGTCATGGTGTTTTACTTTCATAAACCCGTTATACTTTGCTTGTGATGGGGTAAATGCACCATGTTTGCAAAGATGGCACACCACAGCTGTTTCGAAGAGCAACCACTGCTCCTTGGTTAAAATTTTCATCCTTTGCTTGTGGGAAACCACGTAAGCCACGATCTTTTTCTGCTCCTCTAATATAGATTCAAAGAAAACTTTCACACAGTCTACTCCTCTGGACAACTTTTTGGAAAATATTTCGCATAAATGGACCACAATCACATAGGCAAAACTGCAAGCTTGGTGTATGTGATTAACTCTGGTGTATGTATCGGTTCCATCATAACTGGAGACTAGGATGGAGCGCCGCTTCAAAGTCCACATAGGCTATGACAACCTTTTAAATTTGTTCTTGAAATTCTTAAACTGGATAACATCATTATCGGGCAACGAGGTCTTTTGAAATGGAACTCCCTTGCAAGATGGAAGGTAGTTGTTTTCATACCTGAAACTAGTTTGAAAACTGTGTAGGCATCGCTTGCAAAAATACTTCAAGAGCTTTCTGGGGTTGAAACACGCGATGAATTTGTTGTAGTCTTTTATCGTCACATAGTGACCGTTCAGAAAAAGCAAGTTGACGTTATTTTTACTTTCAACTAAGGAACTCACACGATAAATGCAAGGTTCATCTTCCTCAAAACCAAAAACGGATACCGAAATGTTGTTGGCATTATCGAACTCCGCGATTTTGGATAAAGGAACAGGGTATTTATCAAACATGCCAACAACTGACTCGTGTGCATGAGGGCTGTAATGTTTTGTATCCCAATTATGTTGCGGAGATGGGACAGGGTGTATACTAGCCAACACGGATCACATAAAACATCTATTGTCCTCACTACGCACGTTGACCAGTATATCGGGGCCTATTTTCAGATTGTCGGGAAGCGGCACATAACCTTTTCCGGCAAATGGCCTATAGATTCCAACACATAGTTCTGTACAAACGCATTGCTTGACAACCCATCCACCTCCTTCTACAGCAAACTGTCCAATACTATGCAGAATCTTGTTTGACATATCAGAGAGAACCTCCTTGCTTCCCACTCTGGTCAGGTTGGAATTGAAATAGGCTTTAATAGTTTCCGTATTATGCATCGCTTTTTCGAGGAGAATGCATAATCCGATTTGGGCTTTTATGTTTACCATAAGACATTGACATTGCTGTAAAAGATTCCAATATTTTTCCTCGTACTGTTCCAACAAATCAAGGGTTCGTAGTCAATGTCATCCAACTTAAAATCCCGCTTGATAGTCAAGAAACAATTGTTGAAAGCATCACTCATGAGATCAAAACCTTCTAAATCCGAACTGAACGGTCTCACTTTGAGTTTGGTATCGTTGGTCACTTCCGTCTTGTCTTTCAAATCGTGAATCATGTAGGACAAAGCTCAGTCGCTTCTGGTATCCTCTATTATAGGCACGACTAGAGATCTGATGTTGTTTACTATGAGGTTGAAATTTGCCAGAATTTGAGAAACTATTCCTTTCATCAACAGAGGTTTGATTTGGAAAAGACAATTTAGGTCTCTTTTTTGAAGACTCTTCAATTTCCTTTCCACGTTGTTTTACAGCCCCGCCACACTTGTGCCGTTCATTAGCAAAACCGTCCGAGTAAGTCAGACCTCACGATTTGCAGGTTATGTTACATTTTCCATCATGACGCCTTTCGTGCCTTCTTTTATATCTCCTGTCCTCAAACGTCTTCTCGCAATACTGGCACGGGTAAATCTCAATGTCCAACATTGGAAGATCATGATTTTCTTCTTCTTCTTCATCGTTGGTCCTTTTTTTTTTATCTTCCGATGTTGAAACCGTCTCTTTGTTCATCGGAAGAGACGAGTGGAAAATTCTGGTATGAACCGTAGCTCGTTCCAAATCGGGAAAATACTTCCAACAGGCTTCGCATGATTTTTTCGGGCGTAATCATTTTTCCATCGCATCGGTCGTAGTGCACCAAGAATTCATCATAGGAAGAAATGAGTCCTCTGTAATCGAGACAAGTAAAATTTAATGCATGCAAGGCTTCTGCACATGATTTTCCACCTCTTCCCGCGATAAAAACTCAACCTTGTATTTCTTGCACCAGAACCTCTAAACCACGTCGTATTTGGTAGCCATGGTTGATATAAAGATCTACGGAATTGTCCATGCCTTTTATACCTCTCGCTCAAGTAAACCTGCCGTTCAAGTAAACCTTCGGCCCAATCTGCAGGGGTTTCCTTGAGTGAGGTAGGGTTCCCTGAGTGAGGTTGCTAATTCGTCATTAGCACGCTCCTGGAACGTGGTGGGTTTATTTGAGGATTTACTGCTCTGCATGACTTCCGTTGACTTCCTGTACAACGGCGCGAGGATCCCCAAAAGTTGCTAAATTCGTCTTTTTCATGCTTCATTTGAGAAGCATTTACAAGAGTGCCTGACCCGTCCAACCGTGCAATTGCTAATTCGTCAAAAGGGACTGTTCAAAAGGGACTGATTTTTTTCTTTTTTCCCAACTACCCCCCTTCAAAAGGAAACAGTGAGTAAGTTTGGTATGACCAATGCCTAATCATACCATCGTGGTGTGTCGCAACAGTACCACAGGTTTGAATCCTTCGTCGTCATATCATCGGCGTCCAAGATATCAGTCTACACGATGTCGGTATAACATGCTGCCCATGTAGGGCTGCTTCTCCCGCATGGCATTCCTGCATCACTGCTTTAGTGGTCCCAGGTGGTCGGACACCCATAGACGAATCAGTTGGGAGGATACTCCGCAACATCAGGTGGAGGAGGAGGACCTTGAAATGGAGGAGGACCTCGGTGAGTTTGAGTGGATGGGTCATATTTACTATCTCTATTGAGAATGTATGGTAGTTCCGAATGGGGAGGGGCTTGTAGTAAATCACTACCTCTTTTTCTCTCATGAAAACTTGCATCTGTAGAAATAAGTAAATGGCGTGACTCCAAGCCCAGGAGTCGAAAACCTATGATGCATATTCTTAAAAGATGGCACGTTTGGCTGTATGACTTTATGTACTTGTTGGAGTGGTAAAACATATTAACAGAGACAACTGAAGGTATGGAGGTGACACCCAGGAGAACTATAGCGTTGTGTGGGGGGGGGAGGGGGGGGGATGAGGCTTAATGGCACCAATTGGTACGTAGATGTTTGCTCTTCACAACCAAAAAGAAGTTTTGTTGGAATAATGTTGTGACAGTAACACACTGTCTCTATTGCAAATAGCCAAAACTTTCAGGACAGTCTGCTATGCTACACTCAATTGCAAGCCTTCTGTACATCGAGAGGAATGAAGCACTAAATTAGCAGGTTAGCCTGGGTAGCATAAGGTAGGGTACATATGCTTGATTCCTGGAGCCGATAAATAACTTTTAAACTGTTGGTACATTCACATGGGTTTATTATCAGTGTGAATGGTGAGCAACTTATGATTGGTCACATGCTGCTGTTGTAAGATAAAAGTTTGGAGCAATCTCAGCACTTTGGATATGTGCGTGAGGAAGAAAGGAAAGAATCCTGCATGAATAAGTAGCATGCGTTGTTGTATCTAGAATCATAGATCGGCCCCGTAAGTTCAGCTTGCAAAGTTTGCGTCACCCATGTAGAGCATTACCGTACCCACACGGCAACTCTTGCATAAAACACACGCACTGCATGGTAATGCTGTCAGTGGTCCAAAGTTCATTCCTAGCAACAAAGACTTCCGCTCGTTCTTCCACATGATATTTTTGGAAGTTGGCTAAGACGTTACCAGAGATCCCGTGATGTAAGATCATTAGGGAGGTTCTCATATAACTTGTGAGTAGGATCAGGATGGGTTCATGATACATCTTCTACTGACAACATCTCTATTGCAGGTTGGTTAGTGGTGGCTAATCGTGAAGTAGGGTGGGGCAGTAAGATCACAGTTCCATCCAATTTGTAAACATCATTGCCTAACAAAGGGCCATATCCTAATGGTAAACCACTATTTCAGGAAGAAATGTTGGTTTCCTTCCAAAATTACTATCGTCTTTCGATTGACACGAGGCGTAGAAATAAAATATCCAGCTGCTGCAGGCGAAAATAAGACATTTTCTAGTTGGGAGTATTAGGGTAGGTGTTTAGATATTCATTATGCCAAGCTTAGTAGCCATTACGTTTGCATCTTTTGAGATAAGATGAATCTTGATAGACATGACGTTTGTTTCGTGGAGTCGCAACAGTACCACAGGTTTGAATACTTCGTCGTCATATCATCGGCGTCCAAGATATCAGTCTGCACGATGTCGGTAAGATCATTAGGGAGGTTCTCATATAATTTGTGAGTAGGATCAGACTGGGTTCATGATGCATCTTCTACTGACAACATCTCTATTGCAGGTTGATTAGTGGTGGCTAATGGTGAAGTAGGGTGGGGCAATAGGATCACAGTACCGTCCAATTTGTAAACATCATTGCTGAACAAAGGTCCATATCCTAATGGTATACCATCTATTTCAGGAAGAAACGTTGGTTTCATTGCAAAATTACTATCGCCTTTCTATCGAGATGAGGCGTAGAAATAAAATATGCAGCTGCTGCAGGCGAAAATAGGACATTTTCTAGTTGGGAGTAATAGGTTTGGTGTTTAGATATTTATTACGCCAAGCTTAGTAGCCATTACGTTTGCATCTTTTGAGATAAGATGAAACTTGATAGACATGACGTTTGTTTTGTGGAGTCAGTCCTCACGAACGGATGGCCTGTGGTACCAATGTCCGGGCCAAACAGCTATTACCTAATCAAAAGATTAGGGAGTAGTGTTGCAAAATCAAAGCAAATTTATCCATTCAACTTGTATCTGTGATGCGAGTTATATGAGCTGTTAATTAAGGAAATAGTTTGGCCAAGTCTTCAATATCATCTGCATCTGATTCCAATTGAGTATCGAGTTCCAATTTTCACACAGTGGGTTTTCGACTTAATCGAAAATTCCGTGTGGGTGGAGATTGAACAAGTGGTTGTATTGGAGCGTTTATTGGGGCATGGTTTGTATTCGTACTGTTGTTTTGCACGGCACGACGATTCTTCGTGACTGTAACAATGGCGCCACATGCACTGTGCTTTAGAACAACTCGGTATTGGCAGGTTTTGTTGCACTGAAAGCGAGTGTTGGGGCCTGGTATTCTTTTCATTGATATTCGAAAACTGTTCAGCTCGTCATATGTTCGACCGATGGTAATATCGACGGTTTTGTCCCTTCCAGTAAGTGATAGTAAGCAGCGGTGAGAGGTTGTTCAAAAAAATGAAGAATTCGTCTTCCAAAGGTTCCAGTGCCAGTAACACGTCGTGACAGTACGAAAATCGCTAGGAGGTCTTCTGGCTGAGTGATAATGGTTTATGGCTATTTGACGGCTATGAATTTCTGTCCTGAAAGACAAAAGTGGCTAACCACTTAGGCCAGGAAAAACACTTCCCTGCACTAGCCCAACCTGCGCCACCAGCAGATGCCTCCGCCCAAGTCCGTGAGACGTGGAGACTTGGCAACACTTACAAAGTGTCTTGCAGGCAACCAATTTATTAACTACTTGGAGGTTACTCTAGCTAAGACCATAATGAATAATTTGTATGGACGATTCAAATCGGGACGACGTGAAGTCCGGTTGAATTATCTGGATCAACTTCACGTCACCCTAGAAACTTCAGAAAGCACAACTGACTATTTCACAACTATAAAAGGGATCAAGCAATTGTGTGTTAACGGCAGAAGGCAATGTAACGGATATCAAAGTTATGCGCTACGCATTCC
>JAHWFP010261714.1:0-35813 GCA_023313725.1 Lithobius niger
GCCACCCACTTTGGTTTGAGGCTTTCCCCTTAGCTATTTCCGCAAAACGCCGAGCCCACGAAATAGAATTAAAAGAAAAGGAAGTTGCTCTTAAGGAGAAAGAGGCCCAATTAGCTGCATAGCTAACGGCCCTGTCACGTGACCAGGAAGCCCTGATCCATGACCGTGAAACAGAACTTAAAGATCGTTCTAGTGCACAAGAAATCGCTAGACTTAATTTGCAGCTGGAAATAGCTAAGCTAAATGCTGCCAGTGTTACTGAAAACCCAGCTTCAGTTGGAGTTAACAGTGCTTCCCCTGATCCAGACGCCAAACAGGGAAAGGTTGCTGATATCGTAAGACTGTTAAATAAATGGACTCCGAAATCGGAAATAAATAGTTTTCTAAATATTTTCGAAAGGGCTATGACTAGTCAAAGAGTACCACGTGACAAATGGACAACGGGTCTAATTCCATTAGTGGGTGAAATTTTAGTCAACATTTGTGACAAATTAACAGATGCCCAAATGCAGGATTATGAAGTAGTTAAAGAAATTACTAGAAAGGTTTGTCCAGACCAAAGAATCCTTACAGTTTCGTGTCCTCGAAAAAGAACCAGAACAGCAATTCCACGAGTGTGCTTTTGAGTAGAAAACTTTGTTTTCCCGTTGGCTGTGTCTAGCCAAAATTAACGGTGATTTTGATAGTCTCGTTAATCTCATGCTTTTAGAGCAGTTCTACGAAGCTTGCCCTACGCAACTTAGGAAATGATTCCCCGACCAAATCAAAACTGGGACTTTGGCCGAAGCTGCCAAACTTTGTGACGTGTTCACAACACGGAATAAGCAAATAGCTACAGAAGCTGCTTCCCGTAATGGTAAAACACAACTAAGTGTTAACCCAGTTTGTCAAGGTTCTAAACTTTCCCCTAACAACAACATCGTGGTAATCATAACCAGAACACGACAACTAAGCCGGGCGGATCTGTCAAAGTAAAAGCAGACAACCCTGGTGGGGACTCTGCCATTAACGATGGTGATAGTTTAAAAACTAACCCTAATGTAAACCGAGTTAGGCCTTGCTTCACTTGCAATTCCCTCCCAACATTTCCGTAACGAATGCCCGGAAAGAAACTCGCAAGATTGAAGAGTCAAATGCGTGTTTTAGTGTGGGAGCTAATGTCCGTAGTGTGTTAAAATCTAGCACCTTCAAATGTAAATTAGGCAACCCGATCCGTGACTTGCCTTCAAGACACGGCCAGTACTATAAACGTAGTCAGCTGTAAATTGACAATCAATTACAATTCAATTTAGTCAATTTAGTTTTGAAATTAGGTGACGGACGACTTCTTAAAACAATAGCCGCAGTATCTAAGGTGACGAGTGGATTTCCCATTTTGCTCGGCGTAACATCGCTTGAATACTTAGCCCAATTGCGCAGCCCTATGTTTAATTGTAGAGAGAGTGATGCTAGCTGGCCAGACCAATTAAATAACGCAGCCAAGCGGAACGCCCAGACGCTTATCGCCTGTGGCATAGGTGATAATCGTATAGAAGTGAGCCAAACAAGAAGGGTAGAAACGATACTTCTCCCCCCTTGCGCCAGATTTCCTTTATTGGATTGACAAACGTAATAAGTCTTTCAGTGAACAGACTGGTAGTGTTTCTCGTAAACATAGTGATGCTTTAATTAAACCTCATAACGGTAAAATTAATAGGAAGAATTCCCCCAACCAAACTGTTAACCCTCGTGTAAACAAACGGTAGTGTGTCCGTTAAACCGGAAGTAAACAAAGATGCTTCACGTGATTATTTTTTCTTTTCAGAGTTCTGTAAATAAAAGTTACCTGAATTTAATTTAACCTAACTTAACTTCAGTATGCCAGTGTTTAAAAACTTAAAATAGTTTTCCCAGTTCCTTTTTAAAATAGGACCGATGTTTTATTGTTACACTCTTGTCATAGAAAAGGATGGAATTTTTGTGATTGATCACCACAATTATGGCTCTTTGAAGTAAATAAGTTTCTCGTTAAGATGAAGGTTATAATTCTAACCTAACCCAAAAGTAAAAAGGTTGTTTTATCAGTATCAGTAAACCTTTACTTAGGTCTCCCAAGTGAACAACTAAAACTTGCGTTGTTTTTCCCTAAAATAGTTTTTTTTGTGCAAACTGGTGCAAGCCACCCAGTTTAACCCCAGTAGTGCGTAAATTTTCTCCATGTTGAATTTTTTTTCTATACTAAAAACCGGACACCTAAAACAAACTAGCTATCCCTGTACCTATAGGGTTATACCTACAAACCCTTCAGTGTCAAATTTCAAAATGTAAACAAGTTGTCTGGTAACCTGAAACCATTCTAGTGGTATTAGTTGCTGTTAAATAGAGCCAGTATTCTTCTATGCGTTCACAGAATACCCTTTTCTAACCGCTATCGCAGCCTAGGTTAAGGGTGGATGGCGAGGTGTTTTTGGTAGTTTCACAGCTAAAAAAATTCTGCAATTTAACATAATCCGGACTTGTATGAACAATTCAGTAGCGGGTACCTCATTTGATAGTTTTGTAACTTTTGTAAATATAAATGTGTTTATATAAATGTGTTATTGCCCCACTCTCTGAAGGCTTGTACGATTTTCCTGCACGAAGCAGCACAGACAGCATTTAGTTAATGGCTGCAAAACTAGTGTTCTTTGAATTTTACATAAAATTTCTAAGCCACAAAAACGTTAGTCCCCCAGAAATACAAAACGGCGAAGTCAATGTTTTTGTAAACAGTGCGATTTATTTTGTGTCAAATTTTTTATAGTTTGGCGGTCTTGTTTTGGCTTATCTTGTGTGCACTAACCCTTCTGTTCTAGCTTTTATTCAGAGTTCTAAGGAACCCTGAATAAATTCCTGTGTGTTGCGGTGTGCAATAACAGGCCGCCGGAAACTTTCCGTTTTCACGACGAACACTTTTTTTTTCTCGAGCGCCAAAATGCCAAAAGACCTCGGTCTTCTACCCTCTGCCATTTCCTCAATAATGGACTAAATCGGCCAAACTTGGAACCCCTTAATAGCCACACTCTCCAGTTACAACCAGAGGGAAACAGAATCCCGAATTCCCATCTAGATGATCTACTACACCAATTTGAAAATCACTCCAAACCAAGTGCTCCAAGCGCTCAACATTTCCGGCCGCCATTATTGAAAATCCGTTGTACATATGTAATTTATTTTCATAATTCTTTTCGGGCAAAACGCCCACAACACTAACTTAGTTGTGAAATAGGAGGGGCTGCCTTCGTGTACTTAACCTCACATACATGTAGGATACAAACAAACATTTTCTAGTGTGATATTTTTTATTTATATTTGAAGACGTCCAAATTTTATGAAAAATTTCCAGTACATCAAACTTTTAAATTGTCGGCTGATAATTCAAAACTTATTTAAATGCGTTCTAGCATTTCCACTAAGCTAGTTTATTATTAACATCATTTTATTATATAATCATTTGCCCCTGAACTCTACCGAAGCTCAGTAATGTTTTTAATACCAGTTAATTTTACTGCACCATAAAATGTGTATAGTTGTTCCTTGCCTTCAGTCTCTAAAAACTCGACTGTGACCAACAAAGAACTTTCCTTCTATTAACTGTCAAAGCTTAACTGTGCAGTATCCTTCGTCCCCCTCCTTCAATAGTTGCAGTGCAAAACACTGTAGTTTAATTACAACTCTATTTTAATGGCCAAAACTCGTTGTCAAGGAGTTTCAAACTCATTCTGGCCCTTGTGTACATATCCCTGTTCATTCAAACGGCTCGGCACCCAAAGCCTTTGTTAAACCAACTTCTCCTCCCCTTTCCCATTGACCAATAGGAGGCTGCAGCTATCCTCGACATCCGCGCTTTCCCCCCTCCACAGCATAAAAACCCCCAGCCCAAAGCATCCACAGCACAGCTCATGAAATCACAAGCTAGGAGGTTGGTCACGCCAGTCGGGAGTGGACATGACACGGTTCGATTGTTGCCATGCCGGGCAGAAGTAGTGGTTCGTATAAGTAGTAGATAACCCTTTACGGTCTGGCGTCCCTTTAAATGGACGGATACTGAACGGCAAAAAACTAAGTCCCAACGCGCAACACGAGCTTTATGAGGGGTTTGGCATGGGCATTAAAGGGTTAACTTAAGAAAAACTTTAGCCCCCCCCCCATTCTAAACTTTTAGTCTTAATTTTAACTAAATCTCTAGCTTGAATGTATTTATGGCAGGCTAACCCATCGGCATTTCTGGCCCCAGCCATCCATAATGTAAGCAGTGGCCATCTTTCTAAAAGCCAAATTTTTATTTATTTTAAATTTATTTGACTCTTGATAATCATGCGTGGTGGAAAATAACTGTGGACGGTTTGATCTAGTGAAAAAAAGCTACAACGAAAAGGTTTGATTAACTCGAGGGTTGAAACAAAACTGGGCGGTTTGATTGCTTGAAAAATAACTGTAAAACTCTTGTGAATAATTTAAGTTGCGAACGCTTTTTACTTTTATCGGGTTGCTTATTTTAAGAGCCCAAGAACATTATTTTCTAAGGGAAAGTTTGTTATTGTTTTGTGCCGAAATCGAAACTTCGACCTTTAAAATGTAATCTTGAATTTTAACTTCATCTAAATTCAAAGGACGCTTTACTGTAAAAGTAAATTGTGTAAACTAGTATTCTTGAAATGTAACTTGCTTGTTTGTTGTTTAAAATAAACACCAAGAGTTTTTAAAACTCCACAAGACTGATAATGATTTAATAGCGCGACTTGCAAATCGGTATAAATAATACTCGTGTCCAACTCCCCCCTTAGCTATTAAATAAATCCACTGTTGGTGGCAGCACAAATACCAGTTAGTTTATTGATTGAAACCTAATTAAGATAGTTAGGACATCGACTCTTCCCTTCCCATGCTGGGACAGTAGCCTATGTTCTGCTTGTTAATGAAAAAGTCAGAAATAAACACCGGAATCAATAGTACAACCAAAAATGTCGGGGGCGTTACAAGCACCTCAGCCGTCGTAGCATACGCTGTTACAAACTCTCGTGATACAGCGTTGAAACGGCCTCGGATCAGGGATAGATAAGGCTTCTGCAAGCCAAAGCCAACTGGGGAAGAAATCCCGTGTCTCGCCTCCTGGCTCATTGCCAGTTTAGGTGCATGCCAGAAAGGGGATGGCTTCATCAAGCAAAGGCCGACTGGGTACAAATCGCATGTCTCGCCTCCTGGCTCAATGACAGTGCAATTGCGTGCCGGAAAGGGAATAGCTTCCTCAAGCCAAGCCGGCTGGGCTACAAATCACGTGCCTCGCCGTCAGCAGCATAAGAGTTGCAGCGTGCATCTCCTCGAGCGTAGCGTGACGACACAGAATGGCGACACAGAACGAAGCGAGCGACTTTGCTAGTCTACAGCATTAATGACGTACTAGAGGAGTCACTCGCTTTGCTCGCTCATTCCGGGTCGTCTCGCTACGCTCGAGGAGATCTTGCTGCAACACTATGATACAATAGATCTTCCACATAAAAAACGATCAAGCAAATTATAAGAGTGTAGAATATCTCGAGAAAAGGTTAATATTTATTTACGTCCAAGGAGGCAAGCAAAAAGATCAAGCAATTTATCAGATAAGCTCTGTTTCTGATGACAAACGCTAATTTTCGTTCGCTTAGCTCACGCAAGCACAAACATTTCCTCAGAAACGTGACTGAAACAATTTAACCACCAAGAACCACGCATCACTTATTTGTGTTAGTAGACACTTATATGGGTTTTCTTGTTTTGCTTATTTTAAGAATATTGTTCTTTACGTCCTACTCATTACAGACTTTTCCATGGGTGCCTTATCACTTCACTTTCTGATGATCTCTCACTTGGAGAAACATCTGCAGAACGTCAGATGTAATCTACGAAGGTGAGAGATGTAAGATTGCGAGAGCAAAGCAAGACACACGTTGAAAAGTTTTAGTTTACGTGGAAATCGGCCGTGCTTCAGAATCCAAGAAAAAGACGACCTTTTAAAACCAGATCGATGGGTCTGTTTTTTCCATGCATCAAGTCAGTGATACACATTCAGGTCCACCCATCCTTCCATCCATCTTTCCTTCCTCCCACCATTCCTTCCATCCATCCTTTGTTCCATCCTTCCATCTTTCCTACCTTTCACCCATCCCTCCTTCTATCCATCCATCCTTCTTTCTATCCTGCCATTCATCCTTCCATCCTTCCTTCGATCCATCCTTCCTTCTATCTTTCCCTCCATCCTCCCATCCATCCATCCAACCATCCATCCACCCTTCCTTCCTTCCATCCTTCCTTCCTTCCTTTCATCCTTCCCTCCATCATTTCTTCTTTCCTTCCATTCTTCCTTCAATCCATTCTTCTATCGTTCCTTCCATCCTACCTTCCATCCATACATCCTTCCATCCATCCTTAATTCGTTCCTTCCTTCCATTCATCCTTCCATTCATCTTTTCTTCCTTCCCTTCTTTCTTGCATCCTTCCTTCCTTCCATTCATCCTTCCAGTCTCACATCATTTCTTCCACTTATCCATCCTTCCATCCATTCTTAATTCGTTTCTTCCTTTCATCCATCCTTTTTTCATCCTTCCGTCAATTTTTCCATTCATCATTTCTTCCTTCCTTCCATTCTTCAGAAACACGAATGTTTGACACCATTTTAAAACAAAATCTATTGTTTTGATTTTTCCATGAATCAAGTCAGGTAATACAAAACCGATTTTAAGTTTGGTGTGTGGTACGTTACAAAATACATTGTCCTTTTAGGTTCTTTTTTCGGCTCATTCTGCCGCGTCTCGCTGCGCTCCAGATCATCTCTTTGCTCGAGGAGGGTTTCATGAACAAACTATGACGTCATGAACAAACATAAAGAGGATTAAAAAAACTTTGATCTTATTTTTTCAGGGTTTTTCAGGGTGATAAGATCAAGTTACAGCGATGAAATAGGCCTATACTGTGCGCAATTTAATTATCTTTTGTTTGGTCCTACTCCTATCTTTGTAGGTGCTTTGGTTCCAGAGGAGTAGAGGTACAAACACACAAACACAATCACACGCACATCATACGTCCTTAATGATGTAGAAGATGTGCGTGTGTGTGTGTTTGTACGTCTCCTCCTCTGGAACCAAAGCACCTACAAACATGGGAGTAGAACCAAACGAAAGATAATTAAATTGTGCTCAGTATAGGTCCCTTAAAAAATAGCGTCAAAGTTTTTTCCTAAACCCTCATGATGTTTGTTCATGACGTCATAGTTTGTTCATGGAAACCTCCTTGACCAAAGAGAGATGATCTGGAAAAGGATGCACGCAAAAAAAAAACCTAAAAGGATGACGTACCAAGGGTGCCAAATATTCGTGTTTCTGAAGCACGGTGGTGCGTGGATTGAGCGAGCAGAGCGAGCGATTTGTACGTAAAGTAAACTTTTTCAGTGTGTGTCTTGCTTTGCTCTCTCTCAATCTTTCATGTCTCACCTTCATAGGGGAATACTTCTGGAGGAGAAGACGTACAAATTTGCAAACAAACAAATCGTATGTTTTAAATGATATAGATGAAATGAAGGCACGCTTATGGATCGATGCTCTCGGATCGTCAGACTGTTGGAATGATTTATGGTTATCATTTGTTTATGCAGTGAAGCCTTATGAACAACGCGTACTGCACTCTGACCATTTGCTTGATCGTTTTAGACGTGGATTGTCTGCAGCAGCACAAGAGTTGCAGCATGAAAGCTTCTCGAACGTAGCGAGACAACGCAGAATGAGCGAGGGAAGCGAGCGACTCCGCTGGTTGTTATTATTTAACAATGCTAAACAGCAAACGCAAGCAGCAAGACGTAGACTGAAGATTAAAGTGTTTGTTTCCATTGGTTTGTGGAAACTTGATGACGTTGGCGTTTCACTTTGAAATTGCTAACTTGATAAAGATACAAAACACCACGTGAACCTTACTGTAGTAAATTATTAGACACGTCAATAAAATTAAAACCATAGTTCAACTTTCAAAATTATTGGTATACAGCATACTGTTTAGTTCACGTAAACCTTAATGCCAATCAGCAAACGCCAGCTGCAAGACGTAAACTGAAGATTAAATAAAACAACAAAGGACCACAAACTTCAACTTTCAAAATTATTGTAAGAATACCGCAGTGTTGGTGTAACTGTTTAGTCCACGTGAAATATTAATACCAATCAGCAAACGCCAGCTACAAGACGTCAATTGGAATTTAAATAAAACAGCAAAGGAACACAAACTTTCCTGTAAGGTTTCATGTTCTGCAGTGTTGGTGTACTCGTAATCCCCGTGAAACCTTGCAGTATTCAACCGTTTGACACCTCAATAAAATTAAAACCAAACCTCAACTATCAAAATCAAGGACGCGGTCGTTGTGTAAGCCTCAGCATGAACTGACATAGACCAACGAAATTCGGTATTTCGGGTCGTGTCTTAACTATTTCACCGCATTACAAATTTTAATGACAACAATTGAACCGTTCGGCGTCCACAGCATGGCCATTTCTTGTTGTTGTTGTTGTTGGGACTATTTGCCCTCACCTGGAGATCGAACCACTAAACCGATTTTCAAGTTCTATAGCTTAAAACATAGGTATGGACAAGGCCTAGGGCCTTTTGCAGGCTATTTTAATGCAACTGCAATATTCTTGACACGGAAAGCCAAATGGGCTAGAACTTTTGCTCTCACATAGAGGTCGAACCAATGAACCGATATTCAATTTGTATATCTTAAAATGCAGGTATTAACACCGACCAGGGCCTTTTCAACACGATTTTGATGTGACAACAGTATTCTCGTCGGTAGAGCAAATATTATTGTAGAGCACTAGGCAGGAATCATTAATGTTGTTATGACTCTTTACTCTCACCTGGAGATCGAACCACTGAACCGATTTTCAAATTATATAGCTTAAAACGTAGGTGTGGACAAAGTCTAGGCTCTTTCGCAGGCTATTTTAATGTAAATACAATATTCTTGACACGGAAAACCAAATGGGCTAGAACTTTTGCTCTCACCTAGAGTTCAAACCAATGAACCGATTTTCAATTTGTATAGCTTAAAATGTAGGTGTTAACACCGACTAGCGCCTCTTGAACACGATTTTGATGTGACTACAGTATTCTCGGCGGCAGAGCAATTATTATTATGGAGCCCTGGGCAGAAATCATTAACGTTGTTGTTGTGACCCTTTGCTGTCACCTAGAGATCAAACAACTGAACCGACTTTCAAGTTCTATAGCTTAAAACGTAGGTATGGACAAGGCCGAAGACCTTTCGTATGCTATTTTAATGTAACTACAATATTCTTGACACGGAAAGCCAAATGTGCTAGAACTTTTGCTCTCGCATAGAGGTCGAACCAATGAACCGATTTTCAATTTGTATAGCTTAAAATGTAGGTATTAACACCGACCAGAGTCCTTTGAACACGATTTAGATATGACTGCTGTATTCTCGTCGGTAGAGCAATAATTATTGTAGAGCACTGGGTAGAAATCATAAGTGGAGTAATAAATTTCAGCAAATCGAGCTAAAAACATGAAATTTGGTACACAAGTCTTTCTTAACATTAAAAATCGAACCAGCCATGGACCTCCATGAAATACCCCTTTGAACACGATTTAGATATGACGATTTAGATTTAAACATGAAATTTGGTACACAAGTCTTTCTTAACATTAAAAATCGATCAGCCATGGAATCCCCATGAAATACTCCCAAAGGGGCCTCGGCGACCCCTGTGCCCCCTCACTGACATTTGACCCACACATTTTTACAAATCGTGCTAAAAGCTTGAAAATTGGTACACAAGTCATTTTTAGCAGTAGAAGTTGAACTAGCCATGGAATCCCCATGAAATACCCCCAAAGGGCCCCCAGCGCCCTCCTTTGCCCCCCTCATTGGTCATTGATGCTTCATGAGGTGCAAAGGAGGGGCACGGGATGCTGGGGGAGGCTTTGGTGGTATTTCAGGGGGATCCATGGCTGGTTCAATTTCTACTACTAGGAATGATTGTCGTACCAAAATTCATATTACCAAAATCCATAGTAGTACAGGTGAGTGTGGTAGGGGGACAGGAAAGGGCCTTAGGGGGCATCTGGAGAGATCCCATAGCTAGATCGATTTATTAGCTATGAATTGATTTGTGTACTAAATTTCATGACTCGATGTTCATAATTAGCCCAAATTCTGGCCCGTAACATCTATGCTACACCTGAAAATCGAACCAATGAACCCATGCTCATGTTTAACAGCTTAAAACATAGGTATAAAGAAAGCCTATGGCCATTTGAACGCTATTTTAATGTGACTACAATTATTGTTGTAATTCTTCTTGGGGAAATTTTGGCTTACCTAGAGATCGAACCAAAGAACCGATTTTCAATTTTTACAGCTCTTTAAAATTTAGTATTAAAAAGGCTGTCTTATAACAGTTATTTTAAGGTGATTACATTATTCTCTTCTGCGTAATTCTTGCTAAAACAAGAAAAAAATACTGGATATTAGTATTAAAAAACGCTTCAGCGCATAAAATACAGATGTCAGCCTTACAAAACATAAAGCCCTGAAGGAAAAGATATTAGAATAGACAAATAAGCCATCAGCGTCGCACTAATACGTGTAAAAGAAGCTCCAGCTTGTTTTTTGAGTCGCTGGAGATTCTTTTACACGTATTAGAGCGCGCTGATGGCTTATGTCTTTTTCTAATATCTTTTTCTTTAGGGCTTTATGTTTTTTAAGGCTTACATCTGTATTTTATGCGCTTAAGCGTTTTTTAATACTAATTATTGTAAGAACTAGCAGGACCCGTGCAGGTGGATTGAGTCTCCCGGTCTTAGCATCCCCCGGTGTTCTTAGAATGGTAAATTACGTATGGTAAATTGGTCAATTTTACTCGCCCCTTCTCTTTCCTTCCTTTTCTGGCCCCTTTCCCTTCCCCCGGCCTCCTACTACTAGTTAATCTCCGTGATTGTCTCGCGGCCGTAGCACTGTCCTGGTGTTTGGTCTCTTAAGAAAGTCAGTCGCGTTTGGAATATTTCATTAGTCCCGGTGTTTGGACATCACCACTGAGATTTTGGCACAGCCCAGCAAAGACGCATACTTGTGTTTTATTGAAGTAATTTTTTCTTAGGAAAGTAAATCGTGGACTTTGGTCTGACTCACTTTAGTGAACACGGTAAACATCACTGTAGTTTACTTACTCCAATGGCTTGACATATTTACATATGGAAGGGACACAGTATTTTAGCACAAAACATGGTCTAAACGGTTGGAGGAATTTCGATGAAGTGAAAACCCAAAAAAGCTTATTTAACAACAACATTTCCAACTTGTTTACAAACATAACAACCATTAACAATAATGATCAAACGATAAACACTTGGCTCATGGTGACCCTGCAGGCATACATCAGCGTAGTGCAGAGCCAATACTTGATGTATGGGTCTAAGGTCAAGTACCCCAGGAATCAACATGCCCCCGTGTGACGAGGACACCCTGTAAAATAAATCTCATCATCTGGAGTCGGATGCTGTAAGAGAAAGACCAAGACAGAGATTAGTATGTATCTGAGAGGTAACTGCTTTGGTGCAAATGTCGGCCCAATTTCGTTCAGTGGGAACAAACTCCAAAACGATGTCACCATCATCAATTTTCTGTCTGACAAAATGATAAAGAATTTCGATATGTTTTGTTCTGGATCTTTCAATTTGTGAGTTAGCATGTTGAATTGTACTCAAAGAATCGGTATGCACATCAGTTGGTGGTGTACTATGTCCATAAACACCTATTTCTTTGAGAAAGGCACGCATCCAGAAAGCTTCCCTGGATGCTAGGCACAAGGTACGGTACTCCGACTCCATGATCGAAAGTGAGACACTTTTCTGTTTGGTTGCTCTCAATAGGATAGGGGTCCCGGCATAAAACACAATTACACCGGAAATAGATATTCGGTCATCAGCATTTGGTGCATGACTGGCATCTGCGAAAACTTCAAGTCTTGCAGGATTTGGACGAAAAACTAATTTTCTGTCGAGTATACCTCTAAGATTAGCCGAATTTGGATTAGCCGAATGTGTGGCCACTGCATTGACCGCATATGCTATGTCGGGACGTGTCGCCAAGGCAAGATAAGATAGTCACCCTACCAATTGTCTAAAAGGGACTGTCTTTATTTAGTTAAATGTTGACCAGGGAGACACGGTGTGTTAACTGTTTTGCAAAATTCCATATTAAATCTTTTTAATATTTTCTCTGTATAAGTATGTTGATGTGCAAAAAGCACTCCACTGGATTCTCTTTCAAACTGGATTCCTAGTAGGAAATTCAAAGGACCGAGATATTTTATGTCCAGATCAGAATTTAATATCTTTCTCAACAATTGTCTAATTCTGATTGTTTGTGCAGCTGCCATCAAATCGTCGACGTAGACTGTCATTGTTCATTGTTGACTTCTATCCAAAATACACATGCGTCAGAAAGGCAATGATGCATACCATGCTTCAACAACACTTCAGTCAATCCTCTATACTAACAAAGCCCGGATTGTTTTAGTCCATATATAGATCTTACGAGACGGCACACCTTTGTTTCTTGACCGGGTATAACAAAGCCCTCTGGTTGTTGCATAGCAACGTAACAATCGAGTCGCCCTTGAAGATAAGCTACGGTCACATCATATTGGTCTATATACCAATTGTTTTGTACAGCTACAAGAGATTGCTAGACGTATTGTTGCTAGCCCAGCAGTAGGGCTGTAACTTTCAAAGTAGGATTGTCCATATTGTTGCGTAAATCCCTTTGCAACGAGGCGTGCTTTGTAACGATCGATGCCACCCAAAGAATTACGCTTAACACAGAACACCCATCGACATCCTACAACGGGTACTCCTGGTAGACGTTCTTCTAAACACCAGGTGCCATTGGCAATATGGCTTCCATATTCAGCATGTATAGCAGTTAACCATTATTCTGAGTCGACACTATTTATAGCTTCAGGGAAATTATTCGGTATTTTAGGCTCATTAACAACTGTAGCTAAAGCTGCTGGCTCATGACCATCATTGTGAAAATTGAAGAAACAAGCATTTATTAACGTGTGTTGGGTCACTGGTTCACCATAACGTTCCAGGAGTAATTCAGTGAAAGAATCGCCAATAACATTGCTGTTATTTTTTCCTTCAAAAACTGTTAAAGCTTTCTCAGTCGCATTTTCATTCGTATTTGTTGGTACTGTAACGTTATTTTCTTCTGGTAAACTATTCTCTTCCCCTGGAATTGGCGTTTCTTTTACTGAGACAGTTTTATTAGACTTTGACCTCGTAAAATATTTATGTTCAAGACCACTCTTACTTTCATTTGTCTTGGATTCATTCTTTTTCTTCTTTTTGGCGAGTTGACCCACAACTTTTGGCGAGGTGGGGTTTTGCCCTCTTCCAGCAAACGCGTTACAATAGGAGGGGTCACGACTTTGTCACCTGTAGCTGAAGTTGGCAGTTCAATTGGTGGGTAATGGCTCGTGCTGTTTCAATTGGCAGTTTTTCGGTTTCTCCTTTCTCGTCAGTTTCTTCATCTGTTCACAGCTGTTTCCACATCTTTTCAAATTCTGTAGAATTCTGTTGGTTCAAATGTTCAAAATTAAATTCATTTTCCAGAAATGTAACGTTTCTTGACACAATCACAACTTTACTTTCCAAGTCCCAAAGTCTATAGCTACGTGAAATTAAGTCGTAGCCAATCATTACACACTTACCTGTAACAGGGTCATTATTAAGTAATGGGTTTCCTACCAAAATGTACAAACCATTAGTCATATACCCTTTTGCAATCATTTTACGGCCATGATAAATCAAACAACAGGTCTCATAGAATATCACATGACACCCATTTGCTGTAGCTGATCTTACAGAAAATAAGTTAACGTGTAAGTCTGGGTAAAATTTTACCTTTACCAGTGTCAAAAAGAATGTTGCCTTTTGAATTTTTTTTTTAAATCGGAATTTTTGCTAGCTGAAAGTATAGGCAAACCATTGATTTTTAGACAGTTAAACAGCCAGTTTTCATTTGACAAGATCGTTGGATGCACCGGAATCCACGACGAAAATATCTTGCAACTTTTTACCTTTATCATCCGTAGCTGCAGAAAAAAATGACCAGGTCCATAGGCACGAGAACAATGCATACATCGTGGATGTGGCTGTGGGGAATAAACCCTTCGGTTCTTGGCTTGTATTCGCTTGTGATCCTCTGTTTCCTCCTCTTCATTTGAATCCTCTCCATTCACGACGATTTCCTCTACCTCTTCCACGGTTGCTAAAAATAGAAGGATCATGGGGTGAGGGGCAGGATGTCATTTTGTGATTGGAACCACCGCAGGTAAAACAAATTAATTTATTAGCTGTCGGTATTGTTTGACCCTGAGAATATTGTCTGTTTTCATGTACGGCCAATGCTAACGAATTTAAGGATTGAGTTAGGATCATTTAGATTTCTTGAATCTTCAAAATATAAAAGTTCTTTTATTTTTACACAAGTAATATTATTGGCACTGAACGGTATTACTTTTATATCTTATTGTTCTGTTTTTATCGTGTTAGTCTAGCACGTAAATTCCCGCGTTTGGGCAGCCATTAGAAACATTCGAATTTCCTTATTTATAAGAATGACACTTACCTGATGATCTTCTTTTTTCATCGTTTCTTCCCATCCTTGCCGGTGACGTCTTAGACCTCCAATTTTCTCCTGGTTTCCAAAAATAACATCACCGCGTTTCTTTGCCATTTCTTCTCTAAGTCCACCTTTCGATATTGAGCATCAAATCCAAAGTTCGAAATACACGGCTCCCGCTACCACATTGAAGGGATAGGTGCAGTGGAATTAAATAACTGGAGCTACAAACGGTCGACTGTGAAACTCAGAATGACGACTCACTTTAGTGAACACGGTAAACATCACTGTAGTTTACTTACTCCAATGGCATGACATATTTACATATGGAAGGGACACAGTATTTTAGCACAAAACATGGTCTAAACGGTTGGAGGAATTTCGATGAAGTGAAAACCCCAAAAAGCTTCTTTAACAACAACATTTCCAACTTGTTACAAACATAACAACCGTTAACAATAATGATCAAAACGATAAACACTTAAGAACTATTGTCTTCAACAAATGACCCAACATGGTCATGACGAATCATTATTGGCTCATGGTGATCCTGCAGGCATACGTCAGCGTAGTGCAGGGTCAATACTTGATGTATGGGTCCAAGGTCAAGGACCCCAGGAATCAACAAGAATTCAGTACGCAAGCTACCCCTTGCTGCAAGGTAATCTCCGTGATTGTTTCCATCAATTTAGAAACAATTCACGTAGGCACCACTCACCACCAAATTGTTGCAACTAATTTTCCTTTATTTGCTCACGCATGCAAAGATTGTTCCTGCGCCTTTCCATCGTATCAGACTACTAATTTCGAGGCGCATTAGGGGGCCTCGAACTTGACAACTTATCGTCGTTTAATTTAAGGTTGTCCGCTCTTAGCTGAAACACAGATTCATTTCTTTTTCACCTTAAACAACGACAACCAACAACAATCAAAACGTATAGCCCGCCAACAATGCCACAATCACGTGACCAGGCATTATTTGCAAGGTAGCAATGATTAGCGACGTGTATCGCAATTGTAGTCAACTTTAAAGCGATTGTTGCACGTGTTTTTACAGTATAGTCAGGTGACTTGTGTAATTCCGTGGGAATTTCGTGGTAGAATTTTACCGTCCAAGAGCTTCTATTACCGTTTGTTGTTTTCACAGAAACCCCTGCATACGACCGCCATCTTTGAAAACATGGCTGCCATTTACAGCATTAGTATATTTACAGTATCTTTGGTTGTATTTCCCAATTTTGGTGTTCTTGATGTCAAATGAAAGGTGATTTAATTTGTCACCTTTTATGTCCAGTGTTTTGTCACGTTTAAGATGATAGTTCTGTGAAAATTTACCAAAAGTATGTAAATTGTGCCCAGTTTTTACCGCTTTTCCCAAATTTACCAATAAACTACTGGATTTAGCTCCTCAAAGTATAAGAAGAAATGGATGAAGCATTTAATTACCTTTAATTTGAAGTGTAGAATAACTAAATCAGGCCCACAGAACCGGAGATATGAATAAACACGCTCTAGTAACCAGATATGGCCGCCATCTTGGAAAACATAGCTGCCATTTAGAGCATTAGTAAAATTTTGTTTTCTTTGGTTATATTGGTCCAATTTTGGTTTTCTTGATGTCAAATGAAAGGCAATTTAATTTTCCACGTTTTATCCCCCATGTTTTGTCACATTTAAGAAGATAATACTACAAGAATTTACCAAAAGTATGTAAATTGTGGCCAGTTTTTATCGCTTTCCCAAATTTACCAATAAACTACTGGCTCCTTAGAGTATGAGAAGAAAAGGACGAAGCATTTAATTACATTTAATTTGACATATAGAATAACTAAATAGGTCCTATACAACCGAAGACACGAACGAAAAGGCTATGTAACCAGATGTAGGAACACTAAAATGCGGTAGTTTGGTCCCCTGCACGTATAGTAGAAACAAAGTTGTTGCAAAGTATGTGAAATCCAAACAAGTTTTAAGTTATTTATAGATATGTTTTTCCAATGTGTTGGCCTTACATGTGAAAAGTGTAGTAGTATATAAATTATTACTCCTCATCATAAATGTCATCATTACTATCCTCATTTTGTGAAAACGACAATAACTAACTCTCACACTCACAACAAAGACACATTTCGCTGCAATTCAGGCTGTTTTTGTAACAGGTACAATGGTACATATTCCTGATTGTGCTAACAAAGTCCACACCAGAATTAACCAGTCCAAGTTAGGGCTAAAGTAGGTTTATTCCGGACCACAAGGGCAGTACAGTGGTTCAGTAAAAGCTCAGGCAGCTTAGGAGGCTTCACCCTTGGCAGTGCAGAGGAGAGGAGTGTTGCTGGGCCAGAGCCCAGAGGTGAACTGATCAGCTAAGGCCAGGAGTGTTGCTTAAGTAGCAGCTCCAGTACCAGGATGTAACACAAGGTGTCCCCACAGCACTTCACCCTCTCTCCTGCACTACTGTGACTCCACCTATGTACAGGTGTAATAGTACAGCACCCACATAACTATAAATAAGCATGCAGACAGGAACCATAGTTAGCTTACAGCAAATACATAACATTACTGCACTAGCACTACTTAGCACATACTACATACGTATAAGGATCTTAAGGGTGACTAACAACTCTACAATAGCTAAACATGCCACAAGCTTCATAATACTGGCATATAGGGGGCCTCACACAACATAATATGGCCTTACATATAACGGCGTAGCATGATTCCCCCCTCGAGAAAAATTCGTCCCGAATTTTTAATATACACATGGACTTTTCCTAACATAAAAAGAAGAACAACAAGAATTACGTAATTCATAAGTTTTACCTATAGATTTAATAACAACTTGCTATTGCTGAGTGTGCGCTAAAATCTTTGAGCAATCACTTTAACAGGTTTAGAATCCACAGATCTTTATGTATTTTGATCAGAAATACATATTCAGTAAACAGCTGGGCCATATTGTTACGTCCGAAGACTTCTTTCCCATATTAAAATCTGTAAACTTCACTACACATAAAAAAGGATTCGTTTAGTGTAAAGTTAAAAAGCAATCTTAGCGACTTACAGGAATTCTTTTCATCGTAAATCAATGAACTCCACTCTTAATAACTGCAATACCATGCCAAGTTACAGAGAATTCCACTAAATACAGATTATTATCATGAAAAACTACAGAAAATCATTTAAATCTAAATTCTTCTAGACAACTTTGCTTAAAAATTGGCTATACCATCTACATTCGCTCATTTCAATGGACAGCTACTCTCAAATTGCATAAATGCAGCCTAAGTCACAAATTAACTTGCTACAATGTATTTTTAGGCTAGATGGGGAAAATACTTTACAATAATCAAAGCATGAATTACAACAATATTACACGTGACACATGCTGACACACGAACGTGTATTACGTTCGAACTTCACTCTTTTCATTTGTGCAACGCTAGCTGACCGACTCCATCTGATGTTGTCTAGTATACCCAAAAGAAGGTTAATGCAGATGTTTACCTAACTTCCTAATCAACAGGATTTTGACGATGCTTGACAACAAGAATCATTTATCCACTGAACGATTTATCCAAGATCAAGACCAAGACTTAGCTTAAAAAAAAAGCTCATGGTTTGCTTGTTTCATTTTCATCGAAAACTCTTTTCAACAACTCGAAGAAGTCAACGTTGGTAACCTTATTCAAATGATCAATATTAATTTAAAATTATTATCGTTTATCATTAATTATGATGATGTGCAATGCCTTCGAGATTTCGGAAGGCTCAGGCAATAATTCTGCTACAATCAATCCCAATTTAGAGGGGTTTCTACGTACTTACAGGTAACTATCTTTTATTAACATTCAAAAGTCTCTTACTCTAGATCTTATATTTACTATACAAAACCTTACTTTCCTTCCTTATTCCCTTCCATAAAACGAAATTTCTCAATTTAAATTTGCTAACACAAGATCAAACATGTTTTTCTGATCTTATAAACCATTCAACGCATTCTCTCAAAAAGAAATTAGTTAGAAAACATCGATAAATTTTTCCCTCTTAACATTGTAACAGTAATTTATGATTAAATCGTAATTTTAAAAAAAATTAAAAACTATTTTTCGGTCATTAGTCAACAAACAATGATTAAATAAACTATTACATTCAATCTTATATTTATTGAATTCACATCCCATCTACTCTTTATTTTTAAGCGTTTCAAGTTGTCAGAACCATTAATATTCATAATTGGCACACCCTAGTCTGCAGTAAAATCAGTTGACAAATAATCTGAAAATCTCCTAAACTTACCCTCATATTCTGGAAACATTTGCGTCCTAAGAAAAGACTTTTTTTTTACCATAACGGTGACTTAAAATAAAAAATCAGTGACTTCAAAATCTTAATTTTGTTAGTTCACTTGCTCGATTAATAAAATTGCTCCAACTTATCGTAACTAGAGCTTAACCAGAACATGCATTTATTACCGCGCGATGCTAAAGCGCCATTATGTTAAAATACAGCAGTCTAAAATTTACACTACATGGGCAAAATCTCAGGAATTGGTGTTTTAGGGCAGGTCAAACTCAAATTCATGCAAAAAACTTGGCGTAAATCCATTGTCTTAATGACATTTAGATTTCCGCACGGCCCTGAATTCGCACTACCCATCAAACCAACTCCTACGAGTCCCATCAACGCAAATTCAAACTGCCAGTAGTTTAATTAATCAACGATTAACTCGTTTACTGTAACTAATGTAAGGGTCCCAAACTTAAATATTAGGATTAAAACTTTCCCCCTGTTACAGTCACCACCAATTATTATTAAAAAATAATAATTGTCATAGTCGAATACCAACGAATGCGGTACATTGTAGTATGTGATTACGTCATTAACGAATGCTTCACAACAGACAGACTGTTCGTCATCTACGTACAAGTACTATCTATTGAGAAAAACATGTCACGACAACAGTGTGAAAGCAAAGCTTTCTTTCGAACTTAACGCCCCATAATGTGCGTCATAGTTGAACTAAATTTTAATTATTGCTTAAAATAATTAACAAACTTGCATATATAATTCATACAATAACACTTTTGTTTCCACCATGCTACGAACAATTTAACGTAACCATCAAAGTGTGAAAACACTTTCGTGACTGTTTAACATTAAAACATGCAACGTTTTCATAATATATTCCTGCACTAGGCTTCAAACATTAAAAACCTTAAGATTAGGTTGATTCAAAATATCACCTTACGTAGCAATTTTATCAGCAATAACCATCCTGCATCCTTTTTTTTAACCAAGATGAAGTTACGCATAGCTGGCGAGTCAAACACGACTTGTCTTTTTCTCACCCCTTTTTAGCGTAATCAGGAGGTATGAGTCAAAGGATCGGTTCTCCTAGCCTTCGCTACCCATTTAATCACCAACTGTTTGCTTTCCTTTCTTGCTTCACAAACAGTCAGTGTTAAACACGACAGATAAGATTTAAACATCAATGGGTGGGGTTAGCGAATCGGATTACCACTAAGTTGGTATTCTTTTTCACTTTCCTTAAATTGAAATATCTGCGCGTATTCGTCGGTCCACAAAAAAAGCACGCAGAACATAGCTTTCAACTGATACCATTCCAATCAACCATCCAATCAAACGGCTTACAGGAATATCACTCAAACAGGATTACCAAGAAATCCAAAAACTTAAAACTCTATTTTTAGTTTTAATCTTAACTTTAATAGTAATTGTACAAAAGTCACAACAGATTATCGTTACAAACCTGTTATATACAAGTTTAATAATAAAAATTAAATTAGGCTATAACTAAAAAAACATCAAAAAACATCAAAAAAAAAGAAAAAACTCAATTCTACAAAATTCATTCAGATAAAATTCATCCTCATCTGAAATTTTTCCAAAATACTGGGTAAACAGATTTTTCATCAAAACAAGAGGGAAGGCATGGATTCCATTCTGAATCTCGAAAGTGTCAGTGTAACCTGGGCAATTTTATAGTGCCAACCAGCTACACGGACACCAAATTTTCGCAACACGTTCAAGATTCCATTTCTATAAAAAAAAAAACCTCTCTTTCAAATGACAAATCCATGTATCCAGTATACACAGCTATCAAAATTAGCTTTTTGGATTATTACTTACAAAGAAAAATTAATTTCGAACAAATTCAAGCACATGGTGCTGGTTCTGGGTTTCCAGATTTAAACACCCGTCATTAGTACACAGACGATTACGCGGAAATAGCCTACGCCAGGCGTTCGTCTACGACTGACTAGCTTACACGCTCACAATTGGTGCATTAACTAACATCGTACAAGGATTAATTCGCTACAGTTAATCTGCGCTACATCACTTGACTTACAGTAAGTTTATTTAAGCTATTGATCTATTCTAAGTTATTGAGAATTGATTATCACCATTACCCTTGCTAGGGCTACGCCATGAACTAGGCTACGGACTATGACCTTGACCTTGACTGACAAATGCAGCCGAACATTTCTTTCAGAAACAACACAGAAAAGGCAATCTTAACACAGAATTTCCAAACCAACTTAAATTCTTACATAATAAAAGAAATAACTTTTGGGTTAAATCTTAGCAATGCAATTTCTGTCATTACCTTCACTCATTTTAGCGTTATTAACATAGTCAACAAGTTTCGCTCGAAAACGATCTCAACATCAAGGTTTTCTAATAAAAACACTCAGCACTCAAAACTTAGACAAGGTCGCATACACAATCGGAATCATTGTGTTGATTCCTGGGGTCCTTGACCTTGGACCCATACATCAAGTATTGACTCTGCACTACGCTGACGTATGCCTGCAGGGTCACCATGAACCAATAATGATCGTCATGACCATGTTGGGTCATTTGTTGAAGACAATAGTTCTTAAGTGTTTATCGTTTTGATCATTATTGTTAACGGTTGTTATGTTTGTAAACAAATTGGAAATGTTGTTGTTAAAGAAGTTGCTTTGGCTTTGGCACTTCATCGAAATTCCTCCAACTGTTTAGATCATGCTTTGTGTTAAGATACTGTGTCCCTTCCATATGTAAATATGTCATGCCATTATAGTTAGTAAACTACAGTGATGTTTACCGTGTTCACAAAATGAATCTTGTTAGAGCAACATAAACTAGTGCTAATTTGCCAACTTATCTTTGGGCTGAATTAATTACTACAGCAACCTATATACAAAATAGATGTGTGAACAAAGCTAACAAGAATTGCACACCACTACAATTATGGTTAGGAAGGTCTGAAAAACCAACGGCTAGACATTTAAAAGCTATAGGTTGTATATGTTTTGCTCACATTCCTGTCCAGAAAAGACATAAATTACAGCCGAAAGCAAAGAAGTGTGTAATGATTGGCTACGACTTAATTTCACGTAGCTATAGACTTTGGGACTTGGAAAGTAAAGTTGTGATTGTGTCAAAAAACGTTACATTTCTGGAAAATGAATATAATTTTGAACATTTGAACCAACAGAATTCTACAGAATTTGAAAAGATGTGGAAACAGCTGTGGACAAATGAAGAAACTAACGAGGAAGGAGAAACCGAAAAACTGCCAACTGAAACAGCAGGAGCCATTACCCCACCAATTGAACTGCCAACTTCAGCTACAGGTGAGAAAGTCGTGACCCCTCCTATTGTAACGCCTTTGCTGGAAGAGGGCAAAACTCCACCTCAAGTTGTGGGTCAACTCGCCAAAAAGAAGAAAAAGAATGAATCCAAGACAAATGAAAGTAAAAGTGGTCTTGAACATAGATATTTTACGAGGTCAAAGTCTAATAAAACTGCCTCAGAAAAAGAAACGCCAATTCCAGGGGAAGAGAATAGTTTACCAGAAGAAAATAACGTTACAGTACCAACAAATACGAATGAAAATGCGACTGAAAAAGCTTTAAGTTTTTGGAGGGAAAAATAACAGCAATGTTATTGGCGATTCTTTCACTGAATTACTCCTGGAACGTTATGGTGAACCAGTGACCCAACATACGTTGATAAATACTTGTTTTTTCAATTTTCACAATGATGATTATGAGCCAGCTGCTTTAGCTACAGTTGTTAATGAGCCTAAAATACCGAATAATTTCCCTGAAGCTATAAATAGTGTCGACTCAGAATAATGGTTAACTGCTATACATGCTGAATATGGAAGCCATATTGCCAATGGCACCTGGTGTTTAGAAGAACGTCTACCAGGAGTACCCGTTGTAGGATGTCGATGGGTGTTCTGTGTTAAGCGTAATGCTTTGGGCGGCATCGATCGTTACAAAGCACGCCTTGTTGCAAAGGGATTTACGCAACAATATGGACAATCGTACTTTGAAAATTACAGCCCGACTGCTGGGCTTGCAACAATACGTCTAGCAATCTCTGTAGCTGTACAAAACAATTGGTATATAGACCAATACGATGTGACCGTAGCTTATCTCCAAGGGCCACTCGATTGTTACGTTGCTATGCAACAATCAGAGGGCTTTGTTATACCCGGTCAAGAAACAAAGACGTGCCGTCTCGTAAGATCTATACATGGACTAAAACAATCCGGGCTTTGTTGGTACAGAAGACTGACGGAAGTGTTGTTGAAGCATGGTATGCATCGTTGCCTTTCAGACGCATGCGTATTTTGGATAGAAGTCAACAATGAACGTGGTTTCGTCACAGTCTACGTCGACGATTTGATGGCGGCTGCCCAAACAATCAGAATTAGACAATTGTTGAGGAAGATATTAAATTCTGATCTGGATATAAAATACCTGGGTCCTTTGAATTTCCTGCTAGGAATCCAGTTTGAAAGAGAATCCAGTGGAGTGCTTTTTGCACATCAACGTACTTATACAGAGAAAATATTAAGAAGATTTAATATGGAATTCTGTAAAACAGTTAACACACCGTGTCTCCCTGGTCAACATTTAAATAAGACTGTAACCTTAAGTGTTGAAGAGCAAGATGAAATGAAGACAGTCCCTTTTAGACAATTAGTAGGGTGCCTATCTTATCTTGCCTTTGCGACACGTCCCGACATAGCATATGCGGTCAATGCAGTGGCCGCACATTCCGCTAATCCAAATCTTACACATTGGATAGCCGCCAAACGAATTCTGCGTTATCTTCGAGGTACCCTCGACAGAAAATTAGTCTTTCGTCCAAATCCTGCAAGACTTCGCAGTTGCTAGTCATGCACCAAATGCTGATGACCGAAAATCCATTTCTGGTGTAATTGTGTTTTATGCCGGGACCCCTATCCTATGGAGAGCAACCAAACAGAAAAGTGTCTCACTTTCGACCATGGAGTCGGAGTACCGTGCCTTGTGCCTAGCGTCCAGGGAAGCTTTCTGGATGCGTGCCTTTCTCAAAGAAATAGGTGTTTATGGACATAGTACACCACCAACCGTTGTGCATACCGATTCTTTGAGTGCAATTCAACATGCTAACTCACAAATTGAAAGATCCAGAACAAAACATATCGAAATTGTTTATCATTTTGTCAGACAGAAAATTGATGATGGTGACATCGTTTTGGAGTTTGTTCCCACTGAACGAAATTTGGCCGACATTTGCACCAAAGCAGTTACCTCTCAGATACATACTAATCTCTGTCTTGGTCTTTCTCTTACAGCATCCGACTCCAGATGATGAGATTTATTTTACAGGGTGTTCTCGTCACACGGGGGCATGTTGATTCCTGGGGTCCTTGACCTTGGACCCATACATCAAGTATTGACTCTGCACTACGCTGACGTATGCCTGCAGGGTTACCATTAACCAATAATGATCGTCATGACCATGTGGGTCATTTGTTGAAGACAATAGTTCACAATAGATTATTGTTAACGGTTGTTATGTTTGTAAACAAATTGGAAATGTTGTTGTTAAAGAAGTTGCTTTGGCTTCGGCACTTCATCGAAATTCCTCCAACCGTTTAGATCATACTTTGTGTTAAAATACTGTGTCCCTTCCATATGTAAATATGTCATGCCATTATAGTTAGTAAACTACCGTGTTCACAAAATGAGTCATCATTCCGAGTTTCACAGTCCACCGTTTGCAGCTCCAATATTATTTAATTCCACTGCGCCTATCCCTTCACATTGTGGTTAAAAAGTTGCGTTTAACATTTAATTCTAGCGTAAGAAACTCTTGTGACTCAAGTTTTCACTCGAACTATTCACAATACGCATACAGACTTCAAAATATTTAGTGAAACTTTTCGTTAGACTGTACCTGCAGATTGCTGCAGATTGCAAAGTCATTCAAAATTTAATAGCCTACGAAATAATCTAAAAGCACTAAAAAAAATTCAATTTCACAATCTGATCTATTACCTAAAAACAGTCTTGCAGACAAAGACAACGAGCTGCTTCACCAAAAAAAACATAATGGAACAGTTTTATACACCAACAGTCTAACTCGCTTATTTACTTATTCAAGTTAACTTTCCAGCTTATCAACATAAGCAGTAGGAAAAAGATCTTATCGTAAGACCTGTTCAATTCTTAACTATAATGGTTTGCATTTTTCCAGCATAGGAAAACCAAGATTAGCTACTTTTTTTCCCCAGCGTTTGCACTAGCATCCGCTCAAAAAAGACAAATACGAAAAACATTTGGCTACCAGAATTTTACCGTTAACACTTGTAAAAATAAGATTCGCATTACGTTAAACAGTAAATTCACTTTCGTTCCTGTTAAGATTTTCAAACTGAGTAGAATCATCATCAAGGTTAAGCAATAAAGCTGATATTTTTACTGACAAGTAACCCCTGTTCTAAGCATTGTTCGTTTAAAAACTAGATTACTATCTAACCTAACTTGCATTTGACCTGAATTACGTGAGCAATTCTAATGAAATCTGTACACTCTCACCTTAACAAATTCATTAGCAAACAAACCGTTAACACATATTTCAGATCGCTAAGAACTGTGAACAAAAACTGGAATAATTTCTCCGATCTTCAGGGTTTCCAGGAAAAAGAAAAAAAAAGAATCTTAATTTCTAGGAACAATAACACTAACACCATTTATCACGATGTAAACATCTATTTCGTTTGCACTTGCGACTCTTGACGCTGCAAATTTCTACGAAATCGTTCTTCCATCCGTTGTTTACGTTCACGTATTTTTTTAAACTCAATTCTACGAAATTTACAAATAAAACTGTACACTGGTCCAAAGCATAGAAACAAAAACCACATTCCGTTCCAGGTGTAACACTATAGGTCAACTCTCCTCAAATATCGGTAGACATAAATCGGCAAAAGAAAAATTTCCAAATCTTTGGATTTGACATAACTAGAATGGGTTTCAACAAGCAGATCTTGATGAACACTTGAAGAAAAGACATAATTAAAGAGTTCACCACCTTTTGTCTGTTTCCAAATATGATCGAGGGAGAATTAAGTAGATTTAGGCACACACAATTTGGTGACTTTTACGAAAAAAAGTTTACCCACTAAATCAAACTTGGGCTAAATAAAATAGCATATAAAAGCACCAGCGAACACTGGCTCTCACTCACACTCAGAAGTCGTAAAAGAAGTAGTATAAGGCCTTGAATAACATTAAGCTAGTTGTAGAAATAAGCTAGTCGTGGATGAAAAATCGAACACTAGACTTAATTAAGGTACAAGAAGCAGAAGAAGATCAAGTTACTACATATCATGAAAACGGTAATTCACGAAAAATTCTATTAATAATAAGTATAGCCTGCAGCAGACGTTTGAAGATACCACAGCTTAGCACAGTTGAAGAAAAACGGTAAAAGGGTATTTCCACGAGAAATGGTAAGCATTAGTCGAATAAATAATATGCACAGTCCTTCCTAGCGCTACTTAAATTATTGCACGGTAACAATGGCAATTACGCAACAGTATATTGCAAACACAGTTCCAAATAAAAATATTTAAAAAATATTTTAAACTTGTCACAGTTTTTTTTAGTAGGCTAATAGTACAAGGCTTTATAAAACACAGTTTATGCTCACCACTACTGAAGCTGAAGCTGCTGCTGAAGAATTGTAGGCCTCCAAAGGCTTACCAGCTGATGGTGTTCCATTTAGGGTTAATAATTCAAGCAGACCCTAAACTAGGTGAAACTTATAATACTTGACTACAGGTAAGCACAGGAAGAAGAAATTACTAGGCTTATCAAGCAACAGTACGCTGAAGAGCACTAGGTTGAAGACACAAGGCTTTAAAAAAAAGCTAGGCCTTCGAAGAGCACTAGGCTTACCTAAGCCATAACAATATTACAGCCTAATAAAATTCTTGAGGAACCACACATTCAATAATTTTCACCAAAAGGCTTGAAAAAGATTAAAACACAGTTCTAATGCACAGCTAAGCACAGTTCTACTATACACAGTAAAAAAAAAGCACAGCACAGTTCAAAAAGCACAGAAGCAATGAAGAAAATCAATTTAGGGTCGAAATAGTCTGAATTCAGAAGAATAGCACAGTAGCAATGATAGAAATAGAACACAGTTCGAAAATTAGGCTTATTGAAGGGTTAATTCGAAGTAAGCTTAATTTAGGCATAACTAGTATGCTTACCAAAGGGTCCATGAAGCTGTAGCTGTAGCAGAAGAAAAGTAGGCCCAAAGTAGGCCTAAGCTGAAGAGGGTTACATCCATTAGGCTTAATAGAAACTTGAAGCACGACTTGCGATGGTGTAGGCCTAAAGTAGGCCTCAGGAGGGCCGATGCACCACTTGCTAAGGGTAAAAGTAGTCCTAAGTACACACCAGAAGTAACCAGTCCAAGTTAGGGCAAAAGTAGGTTTATTCCGGTCCACGCGGGCAGTACAGTGGTTCGATAAAAGCTCAGGCAGCTTAGGAGGCTTCACCCTTGGCAGTGCAGAGGAGAGAAGAGGAGTGTTGCTGGGCCAGAGCCCAGAGGTGAACTGATCAGCTAAGGCCAGGAGTGTTGCTTAAGTAGCAGCTCCAGTACCAGGATGTAACACAAGGTGTCCCCACAGCACTTCACCCTCTCTCCTGCACTACTGTGGCTCCACCTATGTACAGGTGTAATAGTACAGCAACCACATAACTATAAATAAGCATGCCGACAGGAACCATAGTTAGCTTACAGCAAATACATAACATTAGTGCACTAGCACTACTTAGCACATACTACATACGTATAAGGATCTTAAGGGTGTGACTAACAACTCTACAATAGCTAAACATGCCACAAGCTTCATAATACTGGCATATAGGGGGCCTCACACAACATAATATGGCCTTACATATAACGGCGTAGCAATTGGCATGTAGACTTCTTGCAAGAACATTTTATGAGATGTATCAGCGCCTTGGAGGCTGGAGGTAAAGTACACATCAGAGGAAGAAATTACCCTTCCTATGCATTCCACCCATAGTTAGTAGATAAGGACAACAGTGGGTTTGCAATGATGTCTGCATTCCAAATCAAGCTTGGTAATGGGCACGTCTGATTGCAGGTTGAAGCGAGGCCCTTGTTAGAGATGAATGTTCACCTTTAATCTGTTTCTTTATAAAAAGATGCCACTGAACCTTTCCAATCTCTTCATTTGTTGTGCCAGGCAAATATAACTGGCAAAAAAACTTTTTAAGTGTTGCATATAATATGTTGTAGTGAACATCAGGGAAATCGCCCAAGTGCTATTTTCGTATCAGCCTCTTCTTGGCTACTGGATAATTCGTTAAATTCATCATGTGAGGCTGAAACTTCTTGTATCCACACGACCACCAATGAATCTCCTTTACGAGCATAATCTAATGATTTGTAGGAAAGGTATGTTGATATTTCATCCTTGGTGCGAGCATGACCTAGCAATGCTTTCATTGCTACATTCCCATTGTACGTTTTATCATCAATTTTGTAAGCTACAGTTGTATTACCCTGTTGTAGCTTTACCTTGTTGCTGTTTTCAAAAAATTCTTGATCTCGTACCTGTCAAGTATAAGATGGAGTTCATCACACTTTCTGAACTTTGGTTCTAGAAATTGTGGGATAAAATGATCTGCTTGGTCAGGCCATGTGTTTATGTGCTTTGGTTTGGTCATGGCTTGCAACACTGCCATGTCATCTAATATAATCACCTCCAGATCTGCGTTAACCTCACCAACTGCATTGTCAGTAAACATGGGTAATTCCTCAAGCAAATTCATAAGTACACTCTTAGCACAGCAATACGACAAGGAGCCATTTTGTGAAGACATAGATGTTGGCACAATAGAGAATTCGTATGTGGAGATGCTCTCCTCAAGATCCATCCACCTGTGGACTTGAACGTGACACTAAAAGCAACTGAGAAAACAATGTTCTATCTTCTGTCATAGAGTGAATGGTATCTTACTTTCATATAATCTTCTTATGGGTTCATTGGAATGTTTGTAAATTACATTTTTTTCATTTTTGCCCAAATATTCACTTCGTTGGTTTTTATACGTTTCTGCATGAAAGTCTCGTAGAAAACCTGTCCTTCTTCTGCTGGCATAATGTCTTTGGGCACAGCTTCATGTAACACTGTCTTCGTCACTAGGTTAAATAGATTCTAACCTTTGTCAGAAAATGGGTCTCCGAGTTCTTAAAGTGTATATTCGAGCGTTACAACGTTTTTTGCATGGTGCGCCACAAATGAATTGCCTGCTTAATGGTCTTTCTTTCTTGGGGCAGTTCTAATTCCTGCAACCCCCTTAGCTTCATTTCCAAGGCGCACTAGCTCCGTAGATGTCAGCATAAACTGTATGCCAGTACTCGGGTTGAGAGTTATTCCCACAAGTCCTCCTGTGACCTTCAGACTCCTATTTATGTGTTCTAGTTCGTGATCAGGCCCTATGGCACAGAATGGAATTTGTGACCGATTGACAACCCAGTTACCTTGCGGTACTTCTACTGGATTTAGCTCCTCTCATACTTTACGGAGCTAAATCCAGTAGTTTTGTCGCGAATTTAGGTATGTTGCGAAGTTTAGGTTAGAAGTCTGCAAAATACGTAGGATAAACTTTCTGCCGTTTAATTATAGTTTGTATACGCGACGACATGTTTAATGGTGAAATAGCAAAATAAGATTAAATACGTATTTTTGTTGATGCTTGTTACAGAGTTTGTAAAATGCGTAATTTGGGGGAAAAAGTGCTACGTAGCTAGCAATTCAGTTATTTGGCAATACTAACAAGGGAAGTTTTGAATAAATGCACAAATAAGCAAAAATAAATGGGTTTTACCTGGAATTTTTAGAAAGGCATCGTCTTCAAACTCTTATTCTATTTTCGATGGCTACACTCGTTGCTATGGAAACTTAAGGATCGATCTTTATAAATAAGCCATACGATATCTCAGACGGCCTTGTTAAGAGGGTTTTGATATCTCAGGTGGACTTAACTGAAGTGTTAGTGATGTATCAGTAGGCCTTAAGTATGTAAATAGTTTAGTAAATTCAGTCCTTTTAGAGGGCATCATTGATGTTTTTCTGCATGCGCACGTGAGTGCGAACCTGTTATATTGTTGAACCTGTGGTGGTAAATTTATGAAGAAATAAACTTCACTTCGCCGACTGGGATTGACCCAGCAACACCTTCTCTCTTCCTTCCTTCCTTCCGTCATGGGGTTCTATGGGAACTTAGGACTACTTGAGGACTAATTTCTTTGCCTTGTAGGTTTTTCTGGTGTATTTGGACTTAGTCCAAGTTGTAAGTTGCAGGATGCTCCATTAACTATTAAGTGTGTCATGTGAAGTCTAATCTGTTGAGTTTCCTTGTTTCTATACAGCATTCATTTGTTTCATGAGTGTTCAAAAGGGGTAAAGTATGGTTAGGTTCCCAGCAAACCTAATTCCGTCTTACTTTTAAGTTGAATTAAGGACCGAGGATAACGTAGCCTTGCCGTATTAGTTAGCAAGTTAACAGCTACACCTCGTAGGGCAACCTATGTAGAAGGCTGCCTAGTTTGTAAGCCCAACCCAAACCCCAACCTAACTCACTCTTGGTCAGTCTAACTTCTCTCCCCGGCTAGCTGTTTCCGGTCATTTTGGTGCCGAAACCCGAGAGCTAAATCCAGTATTTTATTGGTAAATTTGGGAAAGCGATAAAAACTAGGCTCAATTTACATACTGTTGGTAAATTCTCGCACTACTATCATCATAAGTGTGACAAAACATGGGACATAAAAGGTGGCAAATAAATTTGCATTTCATTTGACATCAAGAAAACCAAAGTAAGACCCGCACAACCAAAGATACAGCCATTTTACTAATTTGCTGTAAATGGCGGCCAAGATAGCAGCCATATCCTGGTTACTAGTGTTTTTATTCATATCTCCGGTTCTATGGGACCGATATAGTTATTGTACACATCAAATTAAGGTTAATTAAATGCTTCATCCTTTTCTTCTTATACTTTAAGGAGCTAAATCCAGTAGTTTATTGGTGAATTTGGAAAATGCGGTAAAAACTGGGCACAATTTACGTAGTTTTGCGAAATTCTCACAGAAACGTGACAAACTTAAACGTGACAAATCCTGGGACATGAAAGTTGGCAAATTAAATTACCTTTCATTTGATATAAAGAAAACTAAAATCTGACCAATACAACCAAAGATACAGTAATTTTACTAATGCTATAAATGGCGGTCATGATTTTCAGGATGGCGGCCGTATGCAGGGGTTTCTGGGACAAATGGATGTTCTTCTTATGTAGTTCTAACAGTAAAATTCTACCACGAAATTCCCACGGGACCACAATATACTAACCCATGCCACCTACTTTGATTTTCACTCGCTTCCTTACTTTTGCCGGAATTTACTAATCTAGAGACACGCTAGTGTGTCGCCACCAAGTAGACGTTTTATTGTTGTTGGAGCTTAATTGTTAGAGCGTAATTATTAGAGTGTAATTGTTGTCCGATGGCGGCTCACTAGCAGACTGTGTCTCTTAACTGAAACCAACTTAGACGTGATATCAGCATACTGGTGTAAATTCCCCATGTGGTAGAAATCTTTGCAAATCGTTTGAATCAGGTGTCTTGGGTCCCGTAACAAAGAAAACTTTAACACGAAAATGTGGGAACGGTACTTTATGGAGAAAATGTGCCCTCAATAACGTTGAGTGTTACTAGTAACTAGTAATCCACCCAAAACCAAAACCAAAACTGGTAGAAAAACCCGCCAAGTTTCCAAAAACGGTCAACCTTTGAAGGTAGTGATATCATTCCACCAGGGAAAGGCCGGCAAGGTTTCGACGCGCCATTAAGCCTCAATCCCCCCCCCCCCCGGCAAGGTTAATCCTATTAGCCAAGTTAATTGCACATACTAATACTTCGAAAGTTAAATGAAAACTAGAAGATTGCTAGCGGTAGCAATCTTCAAGTTTTTAATTAACGTCCACAGTATTATTCGGTGCGATTAACTTGGCGAATAGGATTAACCCTGGCGGCCTTTCCTGGTGGAATGATATCACTACCTTTAAAGGCCGACCGTTTTTGGAAACTTGGTGGGTTTTTCTACCAGTTTTGGATTTGGATGGATATCACACCTTTCATAGGACTGTGAACGTACATAAGGTTACATCGTCTGTTTAAGATGCTTCAATCCCATTTTTGCATACACTGGCTAACTATCGCTGATTTCGTTCGCTTTGCTTACTCAATCAGCACATCCTCTTCAGTGGTTTTGTTTATCCCTGCACCTTCCCCCTAATTTTTCAAGATTTCGTTCACATTTAGTCATGCAGAAACCCCCGAAGGTCGCTGTTACTAAAACAGCAGAACGCGAAGCATTTTATTTGTGGGTTATTCACAAAAAAAACCCATTAGCTCGTGTATGCTCGTATTGTTGCATAACCATCATCTAACATGCATCCCTTTATTCTTATGCAATCCACGGCAACGTTAATGTTTCTTTATTTTGTCTTTTGGCACAGCAAAACACTGTCTTCGTCACTAGGTTAAATAAATTCTCACCTTAGTCAGAAAATGGGTCACCGAGTTCTTTAAGTGTATATTCGAGCGTTATGACGTTTCTTGCATGGTGCACCACAAATGAATTGCCGTTACAGTTCAGTTTTTAGTTCGTCCAGGCTTTTACAATAAATTTAAGGAACAGACTTGATTGTTCAAGCCATTGTTGCTTAAAATCTTTGGTTGCAACTTGGAAAAGAAACGAAATTTCAAAACCCTCCCACGCATTTGTCCTGACCCCTACCACTCTCAAACCAACAAAAGGACCATCCTCAGATCACCACGTATCTGTGTGCAAAACTTCAGGTACGTAGGCCTTCTCAATTTTGTGCTAGCCATTTTGTACTAGCCATTTTGTTAAGAGTATGGGATTTAACATGGGAAAAATCTTATTAGCTAACTAGCTAGACAGCTAGCTAGACAGTAACATAAAAATAACGTTATTGACGCATCTTTTTCTCTGTGATTGGTGGACACTCATCCTTTAAATTTTAGTTTTTCCTAATCTCTGACCCTTCCCCTTACATTTTACACAATTTGAAACATTTCTGTCGCATTGGGATTTATCCTCAACATGCCAAAATAAGCTTTCAGTTGCTTACATTTAACAGACACATGTCTGCTAGTGAGCCACAACCAGTTCCAGTTTGCTTTATTGAGGCCACAGCCAAATGCCATGCGCCCCAAATCCACTAGGAATACATCCACACAACAACAATTCCAACAGCAAGTACAACCACAACTACAACTATTACTAAAACTACTCAGTTCAAAACAACCAAACTCCTAAGCCCCCAAGACCACACTCAGCAACCTCAAAGTACAGACACCTTGTAGCCAACACCATCCTCATGGCAGCAGCTGCACCTTGACAGCAGGCCACACTCCACAACTCAGCTCCACAGACTGCCACTGAGAGACTCTAGCAGCCCAGCCTACCACAATGAGGAAACAGAAAAGGGGGGGGGGGAGCCGAACTAAACCGCAATACCAATGTCACGAAAGAACGATGCAACAGCACGCAACCTAGCAACTGGCAACAGACCATCCTCATGGGACAGTAGAGTAGCGAAGGCCGGGAGCGTATCTAACCAGGGTGTTAGACGACGCCGCTCCTTAAACTTGTGGCAGTGTATAAGGATATGCTCAGCTGTCTCGTCAATGTGACACAGAGAGCACCTAGGAGAATCTACCCATCCATACCGGAATCTGTGCGCGCGCAGCAATGAGAAGCCAACTCGCAAACGCGACAGAATCTGCGCATCTCTGTGTAGCAACACATCCAAGTTCGATGCAGTAGAACACACCGGATGCACCGCAAACAAAGCTCTTCCATCACGAGCTGTCCTCCAGGCATTTTGCCACTGTGCAAGAGACCACCGACGAACAGATGCTCTACGCACACGAACAGAGACTTGGGGATGTAACTGACTACACGCACCACGCGCAGCCTCTCGTGCTAGTCCATCTGCTATCTCGTTGCCAGAAACTCCACTGTGGCCTCTGACCCACCGTAAAGTTGCTACACCAGTACGCCCCTCAACCCAGAATTTCCACCCAATCGTGTATACAATTGGGTCTTCAACAACCAAGCTGTCCCACGAGCGGCGTAGAAGCCTACAGGCCGCTTGGGAGTCTGTCATAACCTCCAAAGGAGGGAAGACTCACGTCTTGCGCAACATCCAGTGCTACAGAGATCGCCACTAATTCACACATAGTGCTAGACGTCGCGTCATGGATCACGCACATACACTCAACTTTCAAGGATGGAATGACAAACCCAATGCCACCCACACACGTCTCTGGGTAAAATGAAGCATCACAGAAAATATCGCATTCAGTAGGCTGAGACAAGAACACTGCATGCAGCTCGTGGCACCAAGTCCATGGACTCAAAGGCTTCGCACACGCCACTGCTGTTGCCTCTGCCACTTGACGCAGAAGAGTTACCCCACGACCCGCTTCACCAAGCACATCACGCGCACGTTCACTCAACATATCATAATCGCGCAGTATCCTGGCGACTGGATCTCCTTGACCCCTGCTGAGATTCCGCAGACAAGAGTGTGGCCAGAAGCTCACGCGCCCGTACCTCAACCTCACTGGCGTTGTCAAAATGCATCCAGTGACGATGCACAAACACACGTTCACAACAATTTGTAGTGAATTCTCATGTCGCCTAACACCGCTCAAAAACGGCAAGGAGTAGTCAAGTACGGACCTCACAAACGTGCGGTACGTCGCTAGAAGTGCCCCTCTCATAACACCCCAGTGAGTCAGTTGACGCAGTATAGCGGTCCTGGCGAGGACTCTGCCACGAACTTGACTAGCATGCTGCGCCCAAGTAAGCCGTGAGTCAAGAATTACGCCCAGGTACTTGACACTGGCTTTCGGAGTTACAACCTGCTCATCCACCTTCAGGGCTGCTCATCCACCTTCAGGGAAATAGCCTGCAGTACCACATCAGACCTGTGGGAGAACACCACGGCTTTTCTCTTGGCAGGAGCCAGCAAGAGGCCGCGCTCCTGCAGAAGATAAGCAACCCTGTCCAGAACAGCTTTGCGCCTCGCATGCTAAGTGAGCAAGATCACTGCCCACAAACCAAACAGCCACATTATCTGCGTAGCAGACGATATTCGAGTGCGCACCAATTTCAACCAGAACATCATTAATGGCCACCGCAAACAACGTTGGGCTGAGACAACTCCCTTGCGGGAGACCTCTGCACGTTGAATCAGCAGCCAACCAATACTTCCCAACACGTGTGGCAAACTCACGGCGACCTAGGAGTGCAACAATCAACTCAATCAAGCGTGGACCTACCCCCATTCGACGCAGAGAGGCCTGAACCCAGGGAATGGAGACCGTGTCATAGGCCGCCTTAATATCTAGAAAGACAGCCAAGACAACGTCTCCCCTAAGCCAAGCCTCTCTAATGCTAGTAAGCAGGAAGAGCACTGCATCTTGCGCACTCCTGTCCCGCCGATAGCCAAACTGGACGCCTGCAAGGCATTCGTGGTATTCCAGGTACCACTCCAAGCGCTTTACAATCATCCGCTCTAGCACCTTCCGTAGTCAAGACAGTAGAGCAATGGGTCTGTAATTGGTCAAATCCGACCTCACACTTCCTTGCTTATGCACTGGGATTAGGATGGTAAAC